>JABUQX010039136.1:0-42500 GCA_015478945.1 Trachelipus rathkii
AGGCAGATAACAATCCGACTCCGCTCAATCATAACGCCAGCTGGAGTTAGGTTTTAACATTGGGCTAGGTACAAGCTCATTTAAAGCTATTGGGTAATGATCACTGCCGTATAAATAATTTAATCAAAGCGGGACAAGGTAAAGCGATCCAATAAGGGAATGGGAACAAAAGGAAATATCAATACAGGAAGAATGGTGTGTATTTAAACGTTCATATGTAGGGGGGAGTCATATGTAAGGCATCCCAGTGAAAAGGGGGTTAGAAGATCTACAAGGATCTTGGACTTAGACGAAGTGACAGAGTCGCCCCATAAGGGGTGGCGGAGGTTGAAGTCTCCTAGTATAATAACCGGAGTAGGGAGCTGTTTGAAAAGATCAGCTAAGTCAACCTTAGTAAATTCACTACTCGGAGCCAAGTAGATCGAGCAGATAGTAAGGTCAGTGGACAAGTGAATTCGTGCTGCCACTGCATGAAGTTTAGTTTGAAGAGGGACTGGAGATAGGGGACAGATTTATGAATGAGTATTCCTGCACCTCCCCCTATCATTGGTACCTCTTTCTATAGAGGTTAGCAGCGATTTATATTCCGACGGTTGAAAGAAGTTGCGATGACATAGTCGAAGTTCCTGCAAACATATGCACTTTGGTGTACATATGTTTATTAGTTGAACAAGTTCTTCAAAATTAAAATAGTAGCCACGACAATTCTATTGAAGGAAAGTGGCCACGCTGTATTGTGTAAAATGTTATGAATGAGAGAAGCATTAGTAATATATTTTCTTATGTGAACTAGGGGTAGTGTTGGAGGTAGATTCAGATGAAGAGGAAAGGCTGAGACGTGAATCTCGACGAGGAGGAATAACAAATCCTGGTGGTAAAGGATAGTCATACAACGGAGATTTGGGTTGTACGACTACTTTTGGAAATGAGTTTTCAGTGTTATTTGGCGAGGGGGGGGGGGGGCTTCGCCATGAATGCGAGATAAGTTGAGTTCAACCGAGTCCATATTGGTGTGTGGGTTGGTTGGTCATTGGAAGAGCAACAAATGCTCATGTTTATTAATGGAGCGGAATCAGTTTATCCGCCAAGTAAGCAGATTCAAATGGTGCAAGGGATGTGAGTTGCTTCCATGGAAATAGGAGGAAGGAAGATGTCACCGGAAAGGTGTCATCTTTTTGAGGTGTTGGGGTTGCGATAAGGGGTTCCAATATAGGATTCGTTGGATTGACAAGGTCCGATACTGGAGACTTTGCCAGTAATTCATCGTGGGAGTGATTTTGGGAGATTGGACGATTTAAGTTAAGAATGGGGACCTCTGGGTCTCCCTTCATGCCTCCAACAGAACCAGAGCGCTTAGAGCGCTTGCGTTGGACAGTCTTCCATTCGCCTTTCTCGGAACCGCAGGAAGTATTAGAAAGAGAGTGGGTTATCACATCATCAAGCTCCATTTGGGAGCTGTTGTCCATTTCATACTGCTAAGGTAACGAATCCCTTGGGGAGCTGATTAGGAAATTCGGAAGAAGAATTATAGGAAGATTCATAAGAGCTAGAATTATCCTACAAACTATTAGTGTTGATTGGTGGGCTGTCCGACAGCTGCGATTGCTTGGGTACAATCTATTAAAGTCGTTGCTTTTGTCTCCTGAATAGACTTATGGCGAGGTCTCTTCTGACTTCTGAGTAACATTTTTTACGTCTGGGGTTACTGCGTTTTTGTTTAGAAATTCGAACGCTTTGTATTTTAACGAATAATCTTTAGCTTGGCGATTATTCTTTTCTTTGTGTTTGGGGACATCTTTTTCAGGAATTTGAGTAATAGTGGGTGGCGGAATTAAGGCCTAAGGGACAAAGAGACAGTCTTGCATAAGTTTGGAGAACCTATTGGGTAGGCATGGGACAGTGGATCTTGAAAAGAAGTGTTTTCCAAGTTTTGTGAACCACCTCAGTTTCATTGCTGGTTTGTTGAAGGTTAGTACTGTTAGGATGTTAATGGCTTTTTGAATGAGAGGTTGGGTCAAGGGCTGCTTTTGTTCAATTTGAGGAGTCGGTGGCGTGAGCAATACAGGCAGACAGGATACAGTAGCTGCCTGAGTTTCGCTGGGATTTGGGGGAGTTCTGCTGGAATGAGGTTGTGTAGGTGGATTAGCACGCGGAGGCGTGAAGGCAGCTTTGATTGTGGAGTAAGATCGCTTTGGTCTTGTAGGATATTTTTCATCAAGCTGGCGTATGGCATCTCTCCTGCTCAATTTATGTATGGTGCATAACTCCAAACCTCCTGTTCAAACAGGTAAAACGGGCATTTGAAGGAAGAAGCACTGCGGGGTCCTCCACAGTTTCAACAGTTATGGGTATTTTCACAGGGTGTGTGAAATAATTCTCCGTAGACTGGGCATATTTCATCCTGTCCCCTACAGTATTTTCGGGGATGACCAAACCGTTGACATTTAAAGCAAAGTCTGGGTCGAGGGATAAATGTGCGAACACTGTAACTTGTGAACCCTATTTTTACCTTTGTAGGTGGATAAGGGGTATTAAAGTTCAGCAGTAAACGAGGATTTGGTTTGTCAGGACAGGAGTGTCCCGACGAGGGGGAAATCTATAAACGCTTGTAACAGAAAATCTTTTCTGTTGGAGAATTTCCATAATGACAGCTGTATCTTCATCTTTCTGCTCATAACAATAAACAGTGCCTTTAGATGAGTTTCTTATTTCATCAGGAGTAGAAAAAGAGGATTTTTGCGAGAGATGTTAAGGATGACAGCAAATGGAAATTTGATTTCGTTAGTAGCTTGGTACGAGAATGGACCCCATTTCTCATTAATGTGGAAGGGTCTTCGACTCCTAAAAATTTTTCAAGTGCATTACTGGAAAAATGGTTCTTGTGCTCATAACGGGGAAGATTTGGAGTAGGGATGCGTATGTAATACGTTGGGAATGATGTATCCGCTGGCATTCCTGGAAGGGGTGCAGCATATGGAGTGAACGAATGAGAACGACTATGACGGGTGTCACCTTTGCGGGATTGCCCCAATCGTTTGGGCACCTTGGGAAATGCAGAGGGAGTGCCAGGCGACTGACGCCGGAGACAGGCAGATGGCCTTCCCAGGTGTAAGTGGAAGGGAAAACACGGCATCAATGTTCGAAGTGCAATTCAAAAGAGCAAGTCCATTTATCGGTCCAGTTCGGGAACTTTAAATCCATTCAGGCTCCGAAGCTTCGTAAGGTTATCCATGTGTGTATTATATTAAAGGGGGTCCCCCCTCATGGGTGTCGAACCCTATGAGGTTTGTGCCCGGAGGACCGCACTAAGCGGCGGGGAGTCTCATATTATAGATGTTCCAGAGGGGCCAGGGAAAAAGACCCAAACCTGGTGCTGGGTCGTATGTACCGAATCACGAACAGGTGATGCGACTCACACCCCTTCGGCACAGATGACGCCAGATGCCCCTTCCGTAAGGAAGGGTGTCATTGGCGTTCATCTACCTCTCTGAAAAAAAGGCGCTTCTTCGCTCTAGGACGCTGAAGGGCGGTATATCCCGCCCAACAGCGTCCCAGAGAGCCCTCCAACCACCATCAAGGTGAACGACTGACTGGAGGGCAATCTCCGCTGGTATATGTTTCCGACTGAGTTTCCTGTTTAGTTTAGTTTTATTTAATTGTCTCGACACTTTTAGCCAAACTGCATTATTCACCTACGCAATGTATTTTATAGCCACTACCTTCATCAGGTCTGCAAATCTTCAATGTTCTGGGTAGTCCCTTTGCTTTGTCAAATGCCTTAATATCTTCTGCAGCGTTCTAATAAAAAACAGTTTTTTTCCCCCCGGGGGGGAAAAAAAAAAAAAATTTCCCCTTTCCCCCCTCAATTCGATTTTTCCTGGGCAGGTCAACTTTTCATTAATATCCGTTGCAAATGACACACAAATCCCAGTTAGTTAGCTTAGTTATTTGTTTAGTAGATGATAGAGTTGATACCTCTGCTTCTGCAATATTAACGTATTGCATCTTCTTCGCCATGGTTAGCGACTGCTGTAATATTAATTAAATGTAATGGTAGCTTTCAAATTTTCGTTCAACAGCACACCCTACAATTAAAAATATCGTAGTAATTTCATATTTAATCCAAATCTAATATAATAAACTTAATATTTACTTATTTACCAATTTGCATGCATATTATAAAAACCAAAACATTTATTTCACTGTCGATTATTGACAAATAACCACATATTGAAGGTAATATTTGGATGACCCCTCCATTTAGTGCAATGGGTGTATCCCAGCTTGGCACTATAGCAGAATGTGTTCTATATATATAAAAATAAACTTTTGTTCTAACTTTGGTGTTTGTCACAAAATGCACGATTATTTGGCTATGCCGGCCCACTAAATCAAATGATGCATATAAAGATAGCAATTTAGCGCCCTCTTCTTATGAAAATACTTTACAAGATGGTTAAAAAAAAAAAGTTAAAGTGCAACTGCATGTTGTGTTGAACGCAATGCTGAAAACTAATTCATCTCAAACATTTCTTTTCTATTCTAAAGTTCCCAACATCTTCGCAAACACCAAGATTTAAGTGATTTAGTTTTTCCTTTTCTGTATCAATTGTGAACTTTAAATATCTTATTTTCGTTTCGTTAAAGAACCAACCCTAAGGCTGGTTTTCCAGTCCAGCATAGCTGCTACCCAGTGAGGCAAGCAAATTCGCGTAAAGTAAAAAAAAAAAAAAAAAAAATCGAAAATTATCGAATACCAAATGGTTTAAATTCAATCGGACAAATCCCCTCCACCCACCCTTTTTTATAGCGTATTGTGCAGGCCGTCACTGTGCACTAAGAAGCTGTCAGAACCGTCGAACCAAATCGGAAGTGACTACCTACTTTTCATACCAAATGTGATAATTATAATAAACTCTTCCCACCAACTTGTCAATCCAATATTGCAATATTCTTGGTGACGGCTTCTAAGAGTGAACTCTCCCAACAACCTTTCATTCCTATAATGACTGCAATAATCCTAGACGCATTTTGAGGGGAACCGCGTACAAAGCATGTATATGGAGAGTAGTTATTTCGTCTGGATACAGATTTTCTTACAAATTCTGTCGATACTCTTAGGCAGATGAAGAATTTATGGAAAACCAACAATCGGGTAATGTTGGACGTTCAGCTTTTATCTGGCTCAGTGCGAGAACCCACAGCTATAGTGACTGAAAACTGCAAAGCATCAGTTTCCTTTGCAGAAACGACAAGACTTTTTATACAGCCTCAGATTCATTTGATACGATCTACCATCTAAATGGCAGTACTATGGCCATCAATCTAAAAATCTTTTCTAAATGTCAACTACAACTTTCACTGATACTTCCTTTACACCCACACTCTGAAACTCACATTTCAGTCAAATACCCGTTTATATACATTTACAACTACCTCCAAGTTAGGTAGGTCATACTTTCATGAATATCTGTTGCATCCTAAAACCTCAACGCTTGTGTCCGGACATTTTTCACGCCCAAAACCAATGTTAAACAACATTTACCCAATCCAGAATTATCCATGATTTAAATTAAAAATATTAAAATTTTTGATTGCCAAAAAAAAAAAATTAAGTAAAACAACTTTTAAAAACATTTTGATATTTAAATTACAAAATTTACATATACATAAAAAATTATTCACAAAAGGCACAGTAATAAAACATGATATAAAATACTCTTTTTATATATAATTAGTTACATATGAACTGATATATCTACACAGTATGGAAAAAAATATATAGTTCTCTTCTATATATATATTTATATTTTATATATTAAAAATTACCTATACACAAAAAATGAAATGTCTAAAAATGTTTATTATTAAATAATAAATACTATTGAGATGAAAAGTTTCCTGAAATGAAACAAGTCAAATAAGAAAAAAAAAAGGTCGCCAAAAATACTATTTTTCGCTATGTGTTGCAGAAATAAATGTATAATAACAATAAAATAAAAAATAAATAAATTTTTTAAAAACCATAAAAATGTAACATTTAAAAAATTCTAAATTACATTAAAACAAATTTACAATAATAAAAAATAATACAATGTATTTTTATACAAAATCAGAAAGTGAATGTAATTTTTTACAGAAATTTTTATTTTTTTTTTGTTTTTGCACTTTACTGTGGTAATATTTATGGCTCATAAATGAACAAAGTGAGGCTGCCCTTCGAGGTAGGAGTTCTCTCGGGTGCCCTTCTATTAATGCTGCTGCTGCTATTATTATTATTAAACATTTCCTTACGTACAAAAACCGATGATGAAATGTTGCCTTTCATTGGAAAGGCAGAAAAGCTCATGTACATCTGAGAAGTAGAATAATAGCGTTACTACCAGTGTTTCAATAGTTGCAAACATAAGGCAGAAAACAAATGAATAACAATAATTTCTCTAGAAAGTAAATACCTCCTCTTGCTTCCTAATAGCCATTACATTAATTTCAATATTTTCAATAGTTGGACCAACATTTGACATCTGCAGACGACTCACTCAAAACATTCAATATTTTTAATTTATATAAATGCCTCTTTCCCCCCCCTCCGATGAGAGAGAGCGTCATCACCTCGTAAAGAAAGTGAATAAAGATTACTATGAAATGAAAGAGGGTTAAATAGACTTATAGCTTTTAAATTTGACACTATACAAAATATAAGTGGAATACGAACTACTAAAGATGTATAAACAAAAAAAAATAGATTAAGAATATAAATACTCGTCCTGAACAGAATCTCCTGCTTCCTTGAAAACGCTCTTGAAACCACTGTGGTTTAAAGTCGCAAGAAAATTAATTGGTAATAAGACCAATGGTCTTCGCCTTCTTTGCGGGAGATGACAGAGCTATCAAAGACAAATGAAAAGGTTTGAGAGCCTTTTTGAAAACCAAGATGGGTAAAAGGTAGTTTTAAAGAGTTCAATTTCACAAGCCTGAACTACGACCACCAGAACCACACTGCTCAGATTCGCCGAGATAGAATAAATGTGACAAATGAAATGGTCGAATTGCACTGTAGGAGGAACAGAGACCCCGAGTAACATCTCTAAACACAAAATAGTCACTCCATCAACGAATGCAAATAACGAAAAGTAGGGAATGATGTGTCAGATATCTTGAATGTGAATATTGAAAATATATTCGGACCGTAGTAAAAATGTAAATGAGCTTTATTTGTTGCTTGTTTGAGTTATGTACAGGACCCACCAAGGTCCACAAAGAAGCGGCCACGATATGTTGGAAATCCAACTCCATAGGTGGGTCCTAGCTTAATGCTTTTGATAGAATGTCTAAGAACAGAATATTTAGGCATCATACAGAATATTTAGTTCCTTAAGGTAAGAGAATATAGAGTTACTGTTGAGCGGGACGATTCAAACAAGACGGTGGTTTAGCCTTTTAGGTGTTATTGATAACAGTGTAGGAAAATGGAGTTGTCGAGGACAATCAATAAAGATGTAGTGACCAGATTTCAGGGTGTTAACGACGGCAAAATTTGCAGGCGGGGGGATGGATCCCGTGACATGTAGTGGTTATGGGTGGTATTTGTATGATCAATGCGGAGGCGTGCGAATATCACCTCCTGCAAGCGATTTCGTCGGTGAGAGGAAGACCACTCACCAATGTTCGGCTTTATATTTCAAAGTTTCGCCTTTCACCACTACAGTAGGACCGGAGGCCGAGTTGGAGAGCAGCATAATCAGCTGATGGAAGGCGACCTTGTTGAATGGCATCCGGGAGGTACCTCGAACAGCTACGGAAAGAGGAGGCTATTCTGGCCTCCGGTCAACCTACGTGAGAGAGGGTCCAACATATTCTTTATTTCTTGCGAGAGTGAAGCAGCCAGAGTAATTGTTGTACAGCATATACTATGTTTTTAAAGTAGGGGGCTCTGAGAAAATCCGAATAATTAACATAAGGGTGGTCTTGGTTAAGGAATAAAATTCGAGGAAGAACAATGATTATAAAAGTTAATTCTGCAGTAAAAATTGAAGCATGAGGTGGAAGGATATGGGGGAGGTTGTTGTTTAGAGCCGTCAGTAAACACGAGTGAATCCCAGGTGAACTGCAGAGTGAGACAAGAATGACGCCTTTAACAAGGCGGTGGAGTAGCTGGATTTGGAGAGGTAAATGAGACCTAATGATTATTAAGATTCGAATTTCTAACTAAACAGATACAAGTGCCCAATTATTATAGCCGGGAGTTGCTGATTATTACTACAAAAGAAACAAAACTCCATTTTCACACACACAATCGTATTAAAAATAAATAAACAAATCATTAATTATTCACTAAGGATTAAATAATGAAATGACGTGACAAAAAAAAACGAATTAAATTTTGAAAACTCATTCTTTCAAAACTACATTCAAAAATACTAAAATTAACCATTGAAATGAAAATATCTTTACTTAAGAAGCCATCTATTGACAAAGAAAGGAAAATATATCTAGAAGTCAACATATAAGCAATAGAACCTGGCGCAACTTATGCAAAATCATTTGTAGCATGATATTTAAAACAGAATTTGCTCCCAATCATGATAATGTAACAAATAATAATAAATAACATAAACATTATTAAAATCAATTCGAAAATTAAAAAATGTTGTGAAATCAAGAACTGTGGGTGAAAAGTAATGCATGAATCAAATTTAAGGAGAGATTTGTAGTGAAATTTGAACCAGGGTGGAGAAAGGCTTAATTAATTTGAAAAGTGACTCCGCAGCTAGACTAAGACCTTTAAATAAAAATTCAATTTTGAATGACCTACCCAATTCAATTATTATTATTTTTATTATATATTATATATAGTATACTATATAATATATAATATATATAATATATTATATATATATAATATATATATATATATATAAATATATATATATATTTTATCCCGTGTGAGGGAGAAAGAATTTCCGCAAGTATGTTTTGCTTATCATAAAGAGACAACTAAGAGGAACCAGTGGTAACAGGGATTGGGTCCCACTACCACTTGTGCACCCCACCCCATTCTGGGGAAAAAGGGGCAGTTTATATATATATATATAATATATATATATAGTATATATTATATATATATATATATATATATATATATATATATATATATATATATATATATATATATAATATAATAAATAGTTATAATATATATATATATCAAACTAATTTATGTATATAGTGGTAGGAGTTTACGCAACGGGACCAACGTAAAGCGTTTATACATAACTTTAAAAACTAGAAGCAAACTAAATAGAATCTTGCATGCTATTTACGTTAAAAAAAAAAATATTAAAAACAATAATTTAAAAATCAACATTAAATAATGCCAATTTATAAGTAATAATCATAATCTATAATATAAATAATAAATAATTATAAGAATATATGATAATGACATAGGTTAAAATAAAATAATTAACCAATATATCGAATATCGTATATATATAGTATATATATATATATATATTTATATATAGTATATATAATAATATTATAGGTATATATATATATAATATTAATATAATATGATATATATATATATATATACTAGAAATATATATAAATATATATATATATATAATATTATATATATATATATATTATAATATATATTATATAATATATATATTATATATAATATAGGTAAAATTATTATATATAGTATATTAATGATATATATAATATTATATTATATATATATAATATATATATATAGTATTATATATATATAATATATAAATGGGTTATATAAATTATATATAATCATAGTATATATAAATTTTTGATGAAACAAAATTTACAATGAATCTAAAAATGAGATCTAATTCATGATCTCTCTTTTTATCGAAAACAATATGGTTTTGAAGCATTCCAACGAGATAATATAGAGAAAAATGTAAATAACACGAGATAGAGAGAGAGAGAGAGCAAGCCAATAAATTTATTTTTCAAATAGATAATATGACAAATCAGATAAGAATTGATTATTATTATGATAGTGAATTGGTCATTTCACAAGCTGCAAAATGACAACTGTCTTTGATGATTTAGTATAAAAAAAATAGTGAGTGGTAGAACAGCAGAAAAACTATTAGGAATAACTAATCAGGTAGTTATAAGCGCAACATGAAACTTTGATAATTGATAATAGATAACAAAAAAAGTAAGGAGGGGTGCAGGAGAATATGGAGGTGAGAGATTCTATCTGCGTATAGATTATAATGATGGGAATTGTTAAATGGGGTGTGACTTACACTGGGAGCTTAAGCGACGAACTGAAAATTCGTGTATGATAAGAAGGGTGACTCGCTTTTAACGAACAAATAATAGATAGATAAGTAAATTGTAAATGCGCAATATTATTATATAGTAACTATGCATAGCAGTATATTATAATTATATTTTATAATATATATATATATATATATTATATATCATATATATATAATTTTTTATATTTTTATATTATTTTATTTACTGCACTACTAATTTCGATAAATTTCGTGTTATTTAAAAATTTTAGTTTTTTTTTTTTTTTTTTATTTTTTTTTTTTATTATTATTATTATTTTATTATTTTTTTTATTTTATTTTTTTTTTGTTTTTATATTTTTTATTTTTTTTTTTGTGTAAGTGTTAGATATTTATGATGATATGCTATTAGTATCTTTATATTGTGTCTCTTTTTTTTTTTTTTTTTTTTTTTTTTTTGTTTTTTTTTTTTGTTTTTTTTTTTTTTTTTTTTTTTTTTTTTTTTTTTTTTAATTTTTTTTTTCGCTCCAGGTTGGCGGTACCGGTTGTCAGGCTGCTTATATTGTGTGAACGACGGTACATTGTTTTGGTCTTTTGGACAAGGAGGATGATATTCGAATTGGTTAGAGAAGGAGTAATAGTTTGAAGTGTTCTGGGAATCGACCGGATGGGATACAGAGATAAAGTTGATTGAGTCAGTAAATAATGCCTGAAGGAGAGGAATGTGAATTTGGCTGAGGCGAGAAGAAAGTGCATAACAGGAGTGAATGCGGGGTTTGTGAGGGGTAATGGGAGAACCCCAACCATGACGAGATATTTGCACAGTGAGAGTCCGTCGCAGTCTCGTGAACCCCTGGTGGATTTTTCTGACTGAGAGTTCTCACTTGGGGGTGATAGAAGGGCGGTAAAAAGGGCGGGGGGGCTTTCTTTGGACCTGTGTCCCTGTTCTTCCGCTATAACTTTTCTTTCCTGGTGTATGCTACGCAACCTCACCCCAAACTGGGGATAGGAGGATAAATGATATATATATATATATATATATATAATATATATATAATATATATATTATATAATATTACTAGTATATATATATATATATATATATATATATATATTATATAGTATATATATATATCTATTAAAAATAATATTAAATTATTCACTACTTATATATCACTCAATTTTATTCCGTTTTTCCTTTATTCACATTTAGTTTTATATCACTGCATATTAACACCAATTATATTATATATATATATATATATATATATAACATATAATAATATATATATATATATATATATATATAATATAATATATATATACTAATATATATAATATATATTATATATATATATATATATATATATATATATATATATTATATAATATTATATAGATAATATTATATATATATATATGTCAACTAACATTTGTTTTTTTAAAAAAACTTGTTTATTTCTATATTAAAAATAATAGCACACGTCTTTTTAATTAAAACAAAAAACTAATATAGTTCTAGTAATTGGTATATAATTATTCCATATTCAATAAATAAATAATAAATTATAATGCACTTCTTCAATCAGGGAAAGGGCGGGGAAAGTCTGGGTCCCCCCACTTCCCTTTCAAAATTGCATTCCTGCTTAGGAAGAGACACATTCACCATATTTTTAATTCACGTATAAAAATATATTTCACTTGAGAAGTACATCTGTCCAAAATAAACAATCTAAAGGGCATAATCAGTACGTTAAGTTAACTTATTAATAATATTAAATATATAATATAGGGTATATATTACTATAAGATATATTTAATACTTTGTATTCGATAGGTCTTCCTTGAACTCTATTTTACCTTAAACTCCCGCGTATTTTCCTAGTTTGTGAATGATGGATAAAATAAAAAAAGAAACTAGTTCAGCCTTTAAAAGAAAGCTACACAAATTAATAACCCTCCCTTTACATTATGTTGTTTCCCGACACAGGTGGTTCTAAAAGATTGCATAATTTTCTAATTATATATATACTTAAAAAGAAAGCTTATGATCTAATAGGTGAGAGAGAGAAAAAATGCAACATTAAACGATTTTTTGTATGAATGAGTATATTTTCTAGTAAGATTGTTGCTTAAAAAAAAAAAAAAAAAAAAAAAAAAAAAAAACATACCAGAAAATAATGAAAAAGCAGACAATAAAGTCACTAATCAAGATTTAATCTGGAATAATTTGATCAAAAAGAATGACGCTGTTTTTATTTTGGGTTGGCTAATGTTTTAACTATGTTTTATTCACTCATTTTTATTTATCTTTACAGCTTCTGGAGTTTTCTTATATTGCCTATTTCATAAGGGGAAGTCTTCTTGAATCTGTCACCAGGAGAGTAAAGAAGAACGGAAGTAGAACCCGTTCAGAATCATGATATTCTTTCAAAATATGGAAAAAACATGTAATCAGATATGTTTTTACATTTCACCAAAAATGTTGAAGAGACTTTTGTGTCAATGAAATTGTGGTATACAAATA
This sequence comes from Trachelipus rathkii, assembly GCA_015478945.1. Lineage (NCBI taxonomy): Eukaryota > Metazoa > Arthropoda > Malacostraca > Isopoda > Trachelipodidae > Trachelipus > Trachelipus rathkii. The sequence continues at coordinate 12,829 of JABUQX010039136.1, forward strand.
TGGGGACATACGTAAAAATACGTGTCTTAAAGGCACGGACGCAAGCAAGCAAAAGCGACAGACAGTAGAATAAACCTATATTTAGTAAATTTTGCTACAAGAGATACCGAACACCGAGTTACTATTAGAAACAACATTTGTCCGCATATTAACCCTTCAGTTCTAAAATCTGAGAACAATAAAATAAGTAAACCCATATATTGTTATATGCATTGCATATTAGACCCAAAGGTAGCACAAACAATAGCAGCCATAACCGCTTTTATCTTTGTATTAGTTTTCCTAGCTAAGGATGTCTCTAACCCTCATTCAGAATTTCTCGTCATATTACATGTTCTCTTCTCTCTACTTCGTGTGTGTAAAAATAAAAATTCTGTATTCTTTCAATCAGTCCGGCCAATTGGTTTTCCAACATTTTATATTCTGCTTAGGCAGAATTTTATGTACCGGTTCACACACATCAACCCTCTGCCAAAGTTTAGATGGAAAGTGCAAGACGTCGACCAGTCAATTACGAAACACCCGCACAAATTCCATTAAGATGTTAGCTTGTATGATTTGCTGGAACAACATATCTTTTATGTTCGCAAAAGGAAGACATCGCTATTATCTCAAGAAATTGGTAAAACAGTGGGCACTGTGTAGACTCAATCAAGATTTTTTTTGCGTAGGTTCGTCGCAAGAAAGCGATAGTCTCTCACTGATTCTTCACTTGTAACTTGATTGAAGGACTATTTTTTAAAGATGTCAAGATTACACCTTCCAATATCCGACGCAAGCGAAGCCAATTGTGGCCCTCTAATTTTTTGAGATTTTTTTTGCTGCCATTCTTGCTAGCAATCAAGGAAAAAATTTGGCGGCCATTCTTGACAGTTGTCAAGATAATTATTTATTGCCATTCTTGGTAGTAGTCAATAAAAAAAAAAAATCTATGACATTCATATAATTAAACAATAAAGGAAAACATATTTATAATTAAATGTTATTCTTACTGAAATCAGTGTTAATTATTACTAAATATAATTAAATAAAATGTAAGATAATTTATTAATTAAGCTAAATTTCCACTTTAAAATTTAAACATTACCTAAACATAAATCAATATAATAATAATTTCATTTTACATTATTCCGGTGATGATCATTTAAAAAAAAATCATTCAAAATAATCTATGACTAATAAATTCATATTTTTTTTATTAAAAACATATCAGTCTTGTAAAAGTTTCGCTCTTCATATATATAATTAAATACATTAAAAATAAGAAATTCATAGAAAATACTTTTTTCAAACTTTAATTTAATCATAGAATTAAAGTACTCAATAATTTCTTTTTAATTTATTAATAAAACAATAAAAATAATTACTAATTAATACTTTTATAAATATGTAAATTCATCAAGTACATTAATTATATATTATTTATTATTTATTATTAATATTATTATTATATTTATTAATTTATAATTATTAAAATTATTTTAAAGTAATAATACAGGTAATTCTTAATTAAAGGATTAAAATAAGAATATATATAATGAGTATATTTTATAATAGAAACCTTCCTTTTGCTCGTCTAACACTGATATTTGAACTATGTATTTCTTTAAAATATTAATATATTTATATATAATTTAAATTAAAAAAAACGGAAAAAACAAATTTTTACTTACTTTTTATTAAAATGCTTTAATATTTTCATCGTCATTTTTAAATGTCGAGTATATTATATTAATTATATTCAAAGAATGCATATTAATATATATTATTATAAATTTTATAAGATAAAAATCATTACTATTAATTTTCGCGTCCTATTTGACATATACACTGATAACTTAGCGGCTATTCTTTAAACCTGTTATCTACAGTGGTTGTTTCCTGTCGCTGCACAATACATAATAGGTGATTAACATACACCGATAGTTTTGGAGATATTAAAAAAAAATCGTTTTCCTCCAAAACCCTTCTATTTACTTTAATTCTCAACCTATACCTTAACCTAAATTTTACTCTTCAATAAACTCAACTCTATTAAATAAGTTTTCTCCCTCTTAACATTCCCTATCACCATAATTACTCTACTTAACTCAATCATTCTTTATTCCTGAAGTGGACTGTCATATAGATTTATTTGAAAAATAATAAATCTAGTAAACATTATTAATTTACTAGATTGATTTCACTAGATTAAATAAGGAATAGGATTTGCAAAGACTTACTTATTTCGAAGCAATCAAAACTGTTTACTCAAATTAATTTTATTGAAAATAAGAAGTGTCGAGTTCGATTTAAACAAGTTAAAAATGTTTAAACGTTAAACTAAGTTTATATGTTAAATTAAATACACAAAATATTGTTAATTGAAAGGTAAGAAAGGTTAGCGTTTTGAATGAATGAATATGTGAGTGAATGAATAAATGGATATATGAATGCTAAATACAATTTGCTATTAATTTGAATCTGTAGCGTTAAATATAAATTTAGATTGTTTACCTTTTTGTCTAGTATTCATAAATAATTTGTGAATATAATTTAAATACAATATAGATTGTACTAATTAATATATTTATATTATTATATTAAATATATATATAATATATTAATATATATATATTAATATATATTATATAATATATATATATTTAATATATTAAATATATATTATAAATATTATAATATTATATTATATAATATTATAAAATATATTTTATATATATATATTATAATATATATTATAATTATATAATATTATTATATTAAATATTAAATCATTTTAATATATAATATATATATATATATATTAATTTAAATATATATTTATATTATTAATTATTATATATATTATATATAATAATAATTATTAATATATATATATATATTTATATATAATATTAATATATAATATATTATATATTATTATATATATTAATATATAGTAAATATTAATGATATATATTAAATATATATATAATTTATATATATATATTATATATTATATATATACTATATATTATAATTATATGTATATTTATAATATATTTTATAATATTATATATAATATATATTCAATTATATCATATTATAATATAATATATATAATATATTATAATATATAATAATTATATATATTAATATATATTATAATAATTAATTATAAATATATAATTTTAATATATATTTATATAAAATATTTAATATATTAATAATATATATATTAAATATTAATATAATATAATTAATATTTATATTTATATATTTATATTATATTAATAATATATATATATATATTTTAAATATATAGGGTAGGATGTGTGATGAAAAGATTGTAAAATAATGGCGAATAACCTATGAATTACCATAGGAAATATTCGGCGATAATCCTTTACCTGAGCAATTATTTCGAGTTACCTCAGAATATAAGTTATTTCAATTTTCAGGTATTGGCATTCCACCCTTTTAAGGAAACTAATAAAAGATAAAACTTTAATCTCGAATTCATCTATATCAGTATATACCTAAAAAAAAGATGATATTGAACAAAAATTATATCTTTTACATGTATACTTATTAGTCTAGCATGAGTTTATATAATTAAATATAATATATCGGTTAAGTAGGCTATAGATTACCATAATTATTTATCGTGATGAAATTTTTAGCTTAGTAATCACATTCATGTATTATCGTGCTCACATAATTATCATTAGATCCCTTATTATTTATTAGCATTATTCTGATAGGAATTTGAGAACAAAATTCCTTATGATATATGTAGTCAGTACATTATACCAGTATATTAAAGGGTATTATTGAACGTACCTATAATATATATAATTCAGCAATATATCTAACAGTATACAGTAAATAGTCTATACTAGCGGTGAATTTTTAAAAAGTACTCATTGTGGTATAATTAATAAGTACGTCTATACTTTAGGTCCAATGACTATTACTTAGGAGTAAGTCTAATTACAATCTACCATTATATATACGAAATAACAGATATCTCACGAAATGGTAGTCACTTCAATATATATTAGTTTACAACTATTATACTCACAGTAGTGAATGTAAATGACAATTCTGTATAGAACTGAGTTATTATGATATTATGCCGTAATTGTCCGTAACTATGGCTCGAGTATAATTGAGCTTGAAAGACTATTAAATCTATATGAGGACCATGGTCATAATAATCATATAATAAAATTAGTATACATTTATCTAGTAATACAAGAGAGCAGAGCTTGCGGAAAAGCTTCATTTACCATCAATGGATAAACCTTCATGTATTAGCATTATGCTAAGTGAAAAAGTTTGTACAAGGTACACTTAACTATCATTATATCGCTATATATAATAATATCCTGATACTATTACCCACATAGCAATATGCATGCGGTGTGAAGTGTACTAGAAACACTTGAGTTTATTGATAAAACTTATATATTATATATTATTCCAAGTACAGTATTACTTATAAAAAGTGTGTGTGTTGTATACACTAAATCAGGTAAATACTAAGTGATATGCTTATATCGTAGTTTCACAAAGTAGGGTAACTAACTAGGTAATACGATTTAGAAAAGGCTATAATTTCAAAAAAAATAAATCAAGAAGTTATTTGATGAGAGTATATGTAAACATAACCATGTAATCAATTAGAGAGAAAAAATATATGCGACTAGTCGTACCTATCAATATGTTAAAACTATTATTTTACATTACAGTCAGCAAGTTATTCACCAAAATATCCTGTTCCTTGACTATTGTGAACATATATGCCGTAGAGCCGCATAAAAGTAATTCACATTGACTAAGTAAGCATAATCAACAAGGCAACTGTAGTAGAGTAGCCTTATGTAAGTACCTAAGTATGATAATCAAAGGTATACATCGTACTATGAATACTATCACTATGTTAACTTATAGATAGAATAAAACTAACACTTATACCTTACACATATACACAATTAAAAATAACTATGGTTATTGTGAAAATGAAACATATTGATGATAGCCCTGTACTACATTATATGATATTGTATACTCACTTTTATACCGCATAAAATAGCCAAGTAACTCACTGTCCATGAAGTATAATAAAGTAAAATAATATAATAAAGCTTAGTAGGATATATATATGATTTGACTCAACAAAATTATATCAGGACTAAAACTTATACCTAACTAGTAATGCCTTATATATATATAGCTCATTTTTGAGCTATAACATATAACCATTATATCTAGATCATTATTTTAAGAGGCAAGAGCGTGGTAATTGATACTTTATTTTATCTAGTACAATATGAAAAGCCAGAATCTATTATAGTGAAAAGGATAAAGCATAGATGAACCACTAAAACATTAGTTTAATATATACAGTAGAATACTTGACTTAGATATAGTATATATATTTACTAATTTCCAATGGATGTAAGTAAATAGTATTAAATCATATAACTTTCAACTACTTATTACATATCTCACTAATATAAAATAATTTCGAATATCCAGTGAATGTTTATTGAATGAGTATACAGTAATACGCTTACCATAATCAGATTAAAGATTACTATATATATAGTAAAATACGTAATAAACTATATATATATATATAGAGGCATAAGTTGAGGAATCTAAACTATATATGAATGGATATATACCTCTAGTATACTATATTAGTTGTATATATAGTGCTTATTAATTAGAGTAGTATAATACGTTGCAGTCGTTATGCTTCGTATACATTTCTCTGTTTCTTTGTAATGAAAGTAAACACTGAGTTATAGTAACTAAAATCATCTAACGAAATGTTCTAGCCCTTCAATCCAAGCTAAGACAAAGCTTCATATCTTTCATTTACATATTAGTGTCTACTCCAATATTAAATTACTTATTTAATAAATAATTTAAGTTATATAGTTATAAATATACAAATTATAATATATATCTGTACAAAGACTATTAAATTATCATATGAGCAAATTTATTTATCTACTCTACTTCATAACTATCCAATTAAATATATATATTAAATATATATCTATTTATCATTATAAATTATATATATTAATATATGATATATAAGTGTTAATATATATATATTATATATATATTATAGTGTGATTTAAATTAATATAATAATATATATATTATAATATATATAATATATATATATAATATATATATAATAATATATATATTATATTATTAATATAAATATAATTAAGTATATATTATATATATCCCAATATATATGTCAACTGCATTAAGAACACTACTCATTAAACTATTAGAAATAATGATAATAAGAAATTCAATTAAAAATTATTAACAAAATCGTGTACGACTATTACTACAGATATATGGATTGTTAAATATTCAAAATATCACGATTACATTTTGGATACAAGACAACATATTCAAAAATAATAATCAATGTACGCAACCCGTCCAAGTAAAATACAAATGTTTATCATCTATATTAATGTTATTTATAAATATAACAAGATAATTAATTAAAATCAAAATACACTAAATATTATTTTATAAATAACTGACTATCATAATTTATAAAATAAATATATAATCAAAAATATGAAAAACAAAATTGAGAAAGTTTATAGAAATGTTTTAAACAAATTAAACAAAATACAATTATGAAATATATAATGATAAGGGTAAATATGACAGAACATTAAGCTGTATCTACTACTATTATTCAATAGGAAATAATCCATAATATCTTATGGCTTTTTACCATATATATATATTCTATATCCATTACCCGTTTATATATAATAATTTATACTTATTCACTTTACGACTGTGACGGTTAGGAAGTATATGAGAAATAGGTATTATTAGCATTAATATTTTATTTATTATATTCTCAATAAATTACCATAAAACTATTTATATCCAGTTAGTATTATTTCAACTCAAAATTATTGAAAGGAATTTAATTATCATTGAGTAGTCTTCACTGTGATAAAATGTTAGGCACTAAAACTTAATATATATTTATATATATTATTAATATTATCTTAGAAAGCAATTATTTTTCCAATTATTTTTTCTTATGACGTTATTGATAACATATGTGAGAAGGAAGTTGAAATCTTATATATCCTCTTCCGTTTTCAGAAAATAAAAAATTTTATCTGTGTATCGATTATATGTATATGCACAATCTTTAATCAAATCATATTAAAGTAGTATGAATTAAGAAACTATAGGATATAGGAATAGTGTATGAAATCATCGTATAAAGCGAAGACGTACATAGAGCACTAAATTTTATTCAAAATGCATTTCTTTCCATGCCTCAAACGCCAATATTTTTTACTGATATCTGATCATGTTAGTAAAAATTAGTATTGAATCGCAGATTCTAATATATATAGAAGTAGCTAAAACACACCAAAGATTATAACATAACATAGAATATATGATAAGTCTTTATTTATACTATAATATCTTGTGATTATATACTATTATAATTAAAGCTACATTAAAAACGAATAGTATAATTATTCCACTGAAACTTTTGTAACTTTTAATTGCTTTAAATTTAAATAAAATAGATTTATAGCTAAATATATATAATGTAGAAAGGATCACTTGGTAGGTATAACTTGATTATTACACGTCATATTTATCATTGAGTTTGAGTTTTAGTGATGTATTAGTTATACTAAATATGTGATCTGATTACAAAATGATATAAATGGAATAATTTGTACCTAACATGTGAGAATATCAGTACTAAACATTTATTTCTGAAATATATATTCAGTATATATACAGCGATATATTAGGATAATAGTTTGAGTATATAAACTAATATATATTTGTTATCCACAAATACTTATATTAGCTATAATTATTAATAAAATAGTTAAAATTATTTAAATAGTTAAAGTAAACTATATAATAATCTATAATGATCTGTATATTTTTTAAATAAAATGTTGAAATTTATATATATATATTATGTATACATAATATATATATACTATTATATATTATATATTACTGCTAAAATCAGTTTCACATTTTAGCTTGCATACTATAGTACTTACTAGCTATGCTTAGTAATATATTAGTGAAAAATTAAAAAGTAAGGATATATGCTACTTAGCTAATAGTTAATATATAATAAATAATAAATATAATTTTATTGTATAAACTCAAAAAATCGGATACTGATAGACATGTTAGATTAAAATAGAAGTGTCATACAGGAAGCTTTAGAATATAAAAACATATTAGATAAACTCCTTATTTGACATAAAACTACTCACACTTTAAATATTCATATGTAACTAACATAAATGATTTTATATCCTATATTAATCCGTGATATCAATAACTTAAATAAATTCTATTATTTTGTAAATTATTGAAAATGTCAAAGTGCCTCATATTATAGATGAATAATCTTGACATAAATTCGACCTAAATCAGTTACTTTTCAGTCCAACAAATATGAGCAATACATTGTATAGTATCTAAGATATTATATTATATTATTTTATTTATTTAGGATATGGAAATTAAGTTACCAAATAAATTCTATTGATATTTATTAAAAAAGGTAAATAACTTTCCTACTTATGTATTAACGTGAAAATCTAATGCGAACCAGTCTCCTAAACCTTTAGCTTACAATTATTAGATCACATCATAATTAGACGTTACCTAACTAATAATTCATTAATACTTTCTATATAGAAAGTTAATCCAGTATATTTTACCGAATATATATAAGAAATTATCCGAGAATTATTAACTGAAGATTGGGGATTCACATATTCATACAGGAAATTAATATATATATATATATATATATAATATATATATTAATATACCTGATTTGCATTATTATATATAATCTAATATATAATTTAAATCAAAAAATAAGTAAATAGAATTGATATAACTGATTTTTGAATTCATTATTATATTACTAATAAAATATCTATATAATATAAGATTTATATTATTTATATTAAATATATAATAATATATCTAAAATATATTTTTATTAATATAATAAAATATAAAAAATTTATTAAATTAATATTGAATATATATAACTATATTAACTATAATATTTAAAAAATCTGAATTATTCTATATAATTCATATATATATTAATAAGTATATAATATATATATTATATAATTAATATATTTTATATATCTTATCAATATATATTATATATACATATATTATATATATTAATTAATCTATAATATTATTATTATATTTTTAATATCTTTACATTATATTAATAATATATATTATATATATATAATAATATAATATATATATATTATATTAAATAATAATTATTTATTAATATAAATATAATATATATATCTATAATATATATTATATTTATATAATATATAATATTAATATATTAATATTAATATTATTTATTACTATAATATAATATATATATATAATTATATATCATTATATTAATATTATATATATAATATATATATATTAAATATATATATATATATATATAGTTATTAATAATATATTAAATAATATATATTTATATAATTAATATATTAATATTTCTAGTTAATACATCATATATATATAATATATATAATATCTATTATATATTATCTCTATATATATTATATATATATCATATATATATATATATATATAATATATATATATATATATACTATTATATTATATGTACTATTATATATATATCAGAACTAAATACAGTACCTAATTACATACATATATTTAATATAAATATTATTCAATTATATTTAATCTCTTTTTCATTGGAATTTATATTACTTTCTAATTGGCTAGCAGAATCAAATAGGTTACAGATAATGAGGTTAGTAGTAATTCATGATGGAGTCAGAGTAGAAGAAAAAGATAATTTGAGACTCTTGACTAAAATTAAAATAGAACAAGATAGAGGTGGATATCCGTATTGATTGAGATAGCTAATGAGTTAAAATATATTCATCTTGATAATAAATATATAACAATCTAAAAGGCGTGATAATTCACTAATTTTAATCATGTAGTGAACATAATAGAAGATATATGAAAGATTTAATCTACATGACTTGTGAACTAGAATCAACTATGAAAGTAAATATAATAAACTTATATTTTTCAAGAAGTCTGTATACAAATTGATATGTATTAAAAATAACAATATATATACTGATATGATTATGATATTGTATTCAAAGAAAGACCTAAGAGATGAGTTACTATATATATATTAGTTAAGAGAGAATATGATATTATATTATCTAGGCATTAAGTATTAAAGTAGTATAAGAAGATAATACGTAAACTGTAATCACTAGTAATTGTGTGAAATCATGTATAGTGAGCTACAAGGTAAACTCAATAGAGTGAGCAAGTATGAAAGTCCAGTACATATCGTAGAAAAGACACGTAAACAGTATACTATATAAATAATATATAAAACGTACAAGATTCAAATTAGATAAAAAGACCACGTGTTAGTGATCGGGTGTGGAGGCCCCGCGGGAAGATTCCTGAACGTCATAAGATGTTAACTGGACATGGTTTACCAGCATGGGGCGAGCATTCCTGAGGAAGTGAAAAGAGCATGAGGGGAGAGCCAGTGCTGAGTCTAGCCGAGAGCTTTCCAATCGTTCATTTATACTAAGACTGAATAGTAAGGGACGAACAGGTGTGGGCATTATTCGGGTGCGTTTTTGAATCTTCAGAGTTTGGTGTAGAACGGGTAGGATGATGTTTGAATTTACGTTCATGGTCATGCGTTTTTAGCGGAGAGTGGAATGGGTCGTTGATCTAATCGTGGCGATATGCGAGAAATCAAGGAGAGGGATGCACATGGATAATATGGTAAATATCTCTGAGCGAGGATTTTAAGAGGAGAAGGAAGAGATTATGGGCCAGATATGTGAGTGATGGATTTAAATACAGAGGAAGCAATCAGACAGGAGTTATATGTTAGGTCGTGAGCGAGTAAGTGAGAGATGTTACTGTGATGGAAAGTTTGGTCAGAGTAAATTACTTTGAGACAGAAAATAGGACCCATGTTGTGATATATTAGTTTGGTGGCGTTGCACGAGGTAATATATAAAAGGTGGGAAGAAAGAAATAAGGCGACAAAACACAGTTAAGCTTATTTTTCTAATATGAAAACCAATTGGAAGTCTCAAAAATTATTGTTGGAAGGATTTAATTTTAAGTATGACACTATGGGGAAACTTAATGGGGAATCATTGGTAGGCGAATGTCGGGATGACACATGGTGTTGACAAGACATGATGTAAGTTACACTATTTCGATATTCAGAGGGTACAGTACTCAGAATTGGAGAGTGATTCGGGTAGCTAACACGCTAATACATCGTGGAGAACCCCTAATACTTGACTCCGACTTATGTTTGACCGGGGTGCAGGTAGAAGCTAATGGGCTTGCTTTTAATAAATCGTCAATGGAGGCAAAATTAGCAATCAAGTTTGAGCGTGCAGAGGAAATCTGCGCGTGATGCTTGGCGACTGGTAGTAAAACAGTGCCAGTGATGAGGCAAAAACACGAGTACATAAGAAGGAGGAGAAGTGAGCGCATTAAAGGGAGGTAACAGTGCCTGCGTATTCTAAGGTAAGAGCAGATGACGGAGCTGGATAGCGCAAGAAATGTGAATGAGAGAGAGGAACAGCTACGAGCCTGGTGGAGTTACTCAGAGGCGATGTTAGAGGATGGAGGAAAACCAGACTCTAAGATGCCACAGATAGAATATTCTGTGAGATAGACCTACCGAGGAAAGGAAGAAGAACGTGTCGAAGACCATGACCTAAAGTGATAAGATGGAAGCGACAAAGTCTAGGCACAGAACGAACCGATGCGAGGTAGACGCAGAAGTGTAGGTCAACCCCGTCCAGGTAAATGGGCCACGATGGAGTCTGAGTATATACACAAGTGTGGATGAGCCGTTGAAGGAAACTCTGGAGGGCAAGATGGCTGGCGATGGTCAATACAACGTTCCCTTGGGGTTATAAGGCTTACTGTATTGGGGTGATTGCGCAAAATCTTTGTTAAAACTCGGAGCGAGAACTACCATTGGTATAGTAATCCTACAGGAGATGTGAAGTGGAGTATACGCGGTAGAGCAAACTATTATTACATTCAAAATTGAAGGGATATCATTATATAGTACAAAGGTTTAACCAAGGATAATTCAAACCTTATAAATAACATAATATTACTAACAAATAATTATTTATATATAAAAGTAATTGGTACCCAATATAAAAATCTATTATGAGTAATCATATTTAGCTGAATTTAGTATCATATTTATGAGACCTTATTTTTTATGCCTTGAGAGGATTTTAAAGGTTAATAATATAGGATCAAAATTTTAAATAATATAATTTGAGCAGAAAGTTTCCATAAGGTGTAATTAATTGGAAAATCTTTAATTCTTCTATTTTTTCAATTCACATATTTGTATCAGAAAGTTGAATAATTAAAATAAAGGTCTTCTTATACATCTGATAGCAGAAAATTTCTATTTAAACTTTCATGAATGAACTTCAAGTCCTAACCAATCTCATTTTAACTAATAGAAAAAAACTGGAGCCCGAGAGCACTCCTATTCTTATATATATATATATAATATAAATATTTTATAGTAATTATTATATATATATATATTATTATAATATTTATATATATATATATAATATATATTTATATTATACTATATTATATATATATGTATCATCAAAATTAAGAATTTTATCCCTATACTTACTCACATTGTTATAATATTCTATACATTGAAAATATCGATACCACTCATATATATAAGGGGCATTATATGTATCAATAGAATATTATAATAATAATATATACTAATATTATAATATAAATTAATATATATATAATATATAAATTAATATATATATATATTTAATTATTAATTAATAAATATATGAGTATATAATATCATATAATATATAATATTATTAATAATATATTATATTAATAATATTAATCAATACTAATAACTTAATATAATATATGATAGATATATTAATAATTATAATATATATATATCATACTATATATTATATATAATATATTATATTTTTATATATAAATATATATATATATTATATGAGAATAAAAAAAATTACTACTCATCGTAGTTATAGTTACCTCTATAATAAGATAATATATTCATTATAATATTATTATTATAAAAAATATTATTATAGTGAGTCAAATCTATATGGACTATTCAGTGAACTATGTGTGGCGCGGTCGAGTGAACTCGAGAAAAACATCGGGAGGACTTCACTATCTATAAAAATTATATTTTTTATTAGAATATTATTAATAATTAATATTATATTAATATCATATATTATATAATTTATATTTATCTAATAAAGTTAAAGAAGAAACCTCCACTAAGTCTGAGTTTTTATTTTATTATACCTATTACTTATTCTTGTTTTACTATACTTTTATTATTTATTTATATTTTAGAGAGAGAGTAAAGAACAGTAGAGAGTGGAGATGCGGAGACGAAGCGTACTAGCACACGTGACGGTCTGAGATCTGAGGAGCTTAGCTACGAGCTTGTAGATTAATATAGAAGAGAAGAAATGACAGTAAACTCGTTCAAAAAAATGTGTGAAGTTAACTGATAAAAGAAGATTCGTGGTACTCGTTATTGTGATTGTATTTGAGTAGAATTAAGATAGAGGAGAGTATGAGGAGGCGTAGAAAGAGCGAGAAATAAGGAGAAGCAATTACAGATTGGTAAGAGAAGATTTAAGTGAAAGATGTAAAAATGTAAAAAATTTAAAAACATAGTAAGATAATCAGATTGACAAATTCTAGTCTTTCATTAGAATAGAACTTACCCCTATTTAATATAATCAATTGATATAAAAGTTCAGTAACGGCTGCGTACCAGAATCTCCAAAGGTTATTACGAGAGGATAAGCGAAATTTCACAAGATCCGGTATACAATAGCATATTCCCACTTTGATAAATATAAATGTAATGAATTTCATTCTAAAGAAAATAATGATAATCCTTTTATTTTTTCTTCTTTTGTAACTATATCAGAATTTAACATAAGATCAAAAAACACATGGGCGATATCTAAATTTTATAGTGAAGATACCAAGAACCTCAATTATTAGTATTTTTCTTAAAGTGTAACCATTTTGCATTTTATCCTTAGTCGGAAAATATTTGTTATAATTTCTCTTGTTCTTATAATTTCTCATCTTCTTACTGTTTTTGAAAATTGGATATTAACTGAGTATGACATATTAATTTATCAATATACCTCAAATATGTACTATATTAATTAAACACAATAATTAATATAATAATTGTATTATAATGACTAAATATATCAATGTAAAAATAGGATGGGAATTGAATAAGACTCAATATATTATTTTTAAATATAATAAATTATTTTATGTCATTATTATTAATAGTATATTAATATATAAATAAAAATAAATAAATTGATTATTAAATAAGTATTTATTTTATAGCTGTGACTTTATAATAAATTTGTACTATTTTCTTCATTTTATAGCTTAGTTATTGATAATATAATTTAATTAAAGCACCTTTTGCTCCGATCAGAAGTCTACTTTAAGAAGAATACTTGACCTCTCAAAGGCATTGGTGTTACCTGAACTATTTTCGTAGTCTAGAAAATGTTTATATTGATTTTATCTATTCTGTACAATATATAAATATAGACAGTGATTCTTACATTATTTTAAAGATTATAAATTTCTATTATTAACTTAATGCATTATTGAATAACTAAGAAATATAAGGAAGTATAATAAGTATATATCTCGATATATAGTTACTATATAGTATTGAGAAATTAAAGGTTTATTTTTTGTCTCTCCCACATTACTCCCATTTTGTTAAAATTGCTAAAGTTTAACGACATAAATTATTTATAAAGATTCAATATAATTATAACAACTAAACTTTTAATCAAAATATAATAGAAGAAATCTATAAGAAACTAGGTCTTTGATTTCTTTTTCCATACATTGTTATTTAAGGTTTATTACTTCTCTATAATACATCATCTCGCTCTCTATCTTCAATAATATTATTCACTCGTCTCTATCTCTTTACTCATATATAATATATATATATATATATAATATATATTATTAATAATTATATATTATTTAATTATATAATATATATATAATATATAAATATATATATTAAATATAAATATATATTTATATATATATATAATAATATTATATATATATTATATATATTTTAATTAATAATATATATATATATATTATATTAATATATATTATTAAAATAATAATTGTTATTTTTTATTTAAAAGTTTTATTTTAAAAAAAATGGATTTCCTTATGTAAAAATTTCGAGAGAAGTATAGAGCTATTTTAAGTGGAAGCGTATCAAATATTATGCATTAATTTACTATTTCTCAATCTGTCTCTAAAGTTTCTATATTATATTTGCAAATGGAAGGAATGTTATTTGAAAGCATATTTTAAATATAGAAAGTTAAATAGCGATTGCCTCTTGTTATGTACCAACAAATCAAAAAAGTTCCTACAATTTTCACTGTCAATGCTTCCTATGAAAAATAAATTGAAAAGTGAATATTTAAGACTTAAAAAATGACAAACCAGAAATGTAAATATATTACCGACCTTTAGTATACATATAGTCCATCCCAAAAACCTTAATTATAAAACAATAGAATATAGAATAATGAGCAATCAGATTTATTTAACTTAATATGTAATTTAATCGTTTTCATTTTTTTTAGAGGAGGCCCAGCCTCCTGTGCATCCTATGGTAAAGTTTTAACTATGTATAAAATATATATATAAAATCTAATAATATATATAATAATACCATATATATATTTAATATTAATTAAATTAATATATATAGATATTATATATATAATTAATATTAATATAATATATAATCTTATTATTATAGTATATATTATATATATATAGATATTATAAATATATATAAATTTAAATATTAATATATAATATCATTATAATATATTTAAACAATATATATTAAATATTGATATTAAAATATTAAAATATATTAAATATATATTATATTTAATATATATAATTATATTATAATATATATCTATATATACAAAATATATAATTACATATATTATAATAGATATAACTATAATAATATACAGCTATAAATTAACTAGTAAGTATATAATAAATAAATATATATAATAATATATGTAATATATTATATATAATTTATTATAATATATATATATATAATAATTATAATATACATATAATAAATATTAATATAATAATAATAATAATATATAATAATAATATATATATATTATTATATATATATACTATATATAAAATATATAATAAATTTATTTTTCATACGTTAGAAATTTTATTTTTAATTTTGTACATATATCAGAAATATTATTATAATTTATGATATAATAATATTAATTATATATATATTATATATAATATATAATCACTGAATTTTTTAATATCACATTTAATTAAGCTTGATAAGAACAAAAATTTTATTACATACACAAAATAATATGCCTTTTATACACATCTAGATCAGTACAGTAATTGTGTGAATCATAATTCTATGAGCAATTCATATGAGTTCAAACAGAATATCATTCATCCTCTATTATATATATATAATCCTACAAATTTAAATCATACTTTGAGCAACCCTTAAGTTGATCACATTATTCTTTATGTAATATTTATAAAAATTAAAAACGGAAATGGTACATTATTTTTTTTCAGCAAAATACTATAATTTTCTATCCTCATAAATTGAATTATGATCCAGTTTAAAGTAAGGATCCCGAACCAGTTTGTTCATTATATATTCACTATTATATATATCAAACACCTGCACTCTTTGTCCAGTGAATCTTTCTTCTACTTTATATCCAATACAATTATTTCTAGTGATACTTAATCTAATCCATACATACGTTTATCTCTATTTTTTATCTTCTTTCTCATATATTGTTTTGACTATATTTTCTTTTGGTATCCTTTTTGCCCAATACACGGGTTTAAATTTGCTTCTATCGGTCTTCATGTCTCTTTGGTTGTTCAGGGGACACTCTCTGGGAATCCTTGTGGAGCCCCAATATTCAGAAGTATACAGTATCCATTTTTGATCTTATTTTTGCCGCCCAGATTTTCTTATTTGTCCCATCTCAAGGCTCCGTCTCAATGTACAGTATGTCATTCCCCAAATACTGAAAATATCGATTATACTCATCAATTAACACTCTGTATTTAATTGGAGATTCGTCTCTCCCGTTTGCTGGCTGCCTGAGTAACCATTATCCTCATAGATCAATATTTCTTATAACATGGAGTACTGATACTTTAATTCCATCCCGACTGTTGCACTACCTGGACGCGGGCACAATAAGGCTAAGGCTTGATAAGAAAATAATTGCGAAGGTTATCACGCACCCGCTTCAACTGGGTACAGGAGGGGAAAATTACGGTGGAGAGTGTGACACGAACCATTCATCAATATGATAACTATAATATTATGGGTTATTTACCCTCACAGGTAACTGAAAGTATAATATTATATACCCTGGAATATTTGGTAATGAACAATAATAATTTACCCATATAGAGCATACCTTATTTGACCTCACTATTAGTACGGTAATAAATTTATTAAGGCGATGTTACTCTATTTACAATATATAATAATATCTATATATCTATATTACTATAATATATATAATATATAACATTATAATAATATGTATAATAAATATTAATAAGTAATATTAAATAATATATATAGATAATTATAATAAATTAAAATATATAATAATAATATAAATAATTAAATAATATCAATTAAATTAATATAATAATAATCTATAAATTAATATATTATATAAATATTATAATAATATTTTATTCCTATAACCTCTTCTAGAAAGTGCTTTTAATCACAGAGCTTTTAACATCGAAATAGCACCAAATAAAAAAAATAAATTTACGAAGTTGTACTAAAATCAGTCTGAAAATATATATATTTTCATTTTAGTTTCAATACTTACCTGTAAATTGAACGAAAGATGTGGCAGTTAATTAAATTAATATTATCATTAATTTTTCAATAAAAATAATATATATTTTCATATATGTCAATTTATTTGACCTCTAGTGGTATTACTTTCACCTTGAGTTGAGTATTATTTAATATATTATTTCTCACTGGGTTACGTCTATAAAGTTAAGTTGCAATATATTATTCTATAATTTAATTAATAATTATTTATTTATGTATTCAATTATATTATTAACTTATTATTATATAATATTATATAATTATTTATATAATTATGTTTTTAAATAATTTAATTATAATTATTTATATTATTATATTTTATTAAATAATTATTAAATTTTTATTATATTATATTTTATTAATTATTTAATTAATTAGACAATTCAATTTAAACCATTTAAATTTTTTTCAAGAATGTTATTTATTTTATCTATTTTCCTGCAAACTAAATATAAATTTTATTATTAAAATATAGATTAGCTGATCTATACATCACTATTATTATTTAATAATTATTATATATATTATATTATTATTAATAATTATTAATTAATATCTATTAATTAATTTAATTTTTTATTATTATAAATTTAATTATTATTATATTATTTAATATTTACAATTCAATTTAATTCTTATATCAATCTGTTTTAACAGTTAGATTTGTTTATTATTTATCTAGTAATATATCTATTAAATGCAAAGAGGATCATAATTATTATGTATTTAATAATGATAATATTTATAAATTTATTTTTATTTTTATTTATTAATGATACCTAACATCTATTTTTAATTATTATTTTTATAATGATTATCGCAAGTCAATTTATATTCAATGTGGATTTTGGTGCCTTTATGTATTAAACTTTATAAAACTGGTAAGGATTATAACTGGAGTTAGTTATTATTATATTACTTGATTGAGGATTATAAAAATCTCACATTAATTATTAAATTAATGAATATGGAAATAAACATTTACTATGCTTTTACTTTTTTTGTCCTATTTTTATTTTATAATTACTGTGGGCAGGAAGTTTATTAAGACTAATTAGTTAATTATTATCCTTATGAAATAAATAAATCTTTCATTATTTTTATAATTTGTATTTTATTATTAAATTTATTTTAATTTCCTTGATATTACCTCACAAGTTTTGTAATTGTTCTTGGGAACACTTGTCCATCTTACGAAGATTAAGATTATTCATTATTATTATTATTATTAAAAAAGTTGTATTTGATTTTATTATTTTATTACTATATATTGTTATTATATCTTATCTAACTTACATTCAGATTCCTTTGCTATTTTAATCCTGTGAGTGGATGTATATTATTATTTATTATTAATTCATTAAATATTTCATTATTTATTTTATATATTTTATTAAATATGATTATTATTATTAATTAATTATTATGTTATATTATTAATTATATATTATATATATTATTATTACCAACTGCTTAAATTAAAAATTATCAGTATTAATTATTATATGAATCATATATTTAATTATTATTATTATTATTATTATTATTATTATTATTATTATTATTATTATTATTATTATTATTATTATTATTATTATTATTATTATTATTATTATTATTATTAATTATCTTTTATAATATTTAACTCTTATACGTATATCTATTATATATTATTAATTATAATATATTATTATTATTATTTTTTTATTACTTATATCTAATATTATTATTAACTATTTATAATTATTAAATACAGTATTTCCTATACAGTATTATCGCTGCCCAAAAATGGCTCAAAATTAGTGTATTCTTACTTTCCTTACCTTTTAAATGTGGAAAAAGAAATTAGTTAGGGAAATTAGTTAGATATTTCTTTTACTTTTGGAAGATCATTTTTATTCCTTTTTATTCATCTTTTTTAAATGGGAAACAATTTTTTATAAATTAAATTGTTAACTTGAATTTTCCTCACTCTTTCAATATCTTGCTGTTTCTTTCTTGACTACGTACTTTCCATCTGTTATTTTTTTTTATTTAATATAATTAAAAATTGAGAAATTTATAAAAATTATTTGATTTTTTTTATGAGTATTGAATAACAGGAGAATGTAGAAAAAGATACGTTATTAAAGCTGCCCAAGTCTTTAAGACAAGAGTACAAACATTACAAACCACACAGGTACACTAATTATGGGGAGTAGTATATGATACTATGCAATTAAACATATATTCGGTACCTATCTACCTACATCCTATATATATATATATAGGTACTCAAAATATCAGTTATAAGTGAGAGTGGAGATATTTAATTAATATAATTATAATAATAGTTATATATATAAATATATAGTATATATAATTATATATATAATAATATATATATATATTTATATTTTTTATATATAATATAATATATTTATTATTATATAAATAATTTTAATAATTCTTATTGAAAAATTATATTATAATATTTATATAATATATTTATAATTAATTTATAATAATTAAATTTAATAATATAATAAAATAAATTATATAAATTAAATAAATATATTATATATATGTATATATATATTAATTATATTATTAATAAATATATATATGTATACTTATATATAATAATACTATTAATACGTATATATACATATATTATATTTAATAATAACTATATATATATATAATATTATATATATAATATATATTAATTATATATATATTAATATAATTAATATAAATATATAATATTAATATATATTAATATATATTAAATTTAATAATTATATAATTATTATATATATATATATATATTAACTATATATATAATATATTAATATATTTAATTATAATTATTAATATAATATATACTATATATATATTATAATATATTAATTATATATATAATATATTTTAAAGTTTGTCACCACCCCTCACTAGGGTCAAGAGTCAACTTATTTTTTAGGGGTGTTGCACACCAATACTGTATTCCATTTAACCGCCTATTGACTAGCAAAATTATAACAGCTATATAGAGTACAGTACGCAGGTCACTTTAAAGTGAAGTAGGAGCTATATAAATTACAGATATCAGGAATACAACAGAAGATTGGATAGAGAATTTCACAGCAGCACAACAGAAAAGTTGCAAGGAAAGAAAGAGCACCGAGCAGTAAAACTAGCCCTGTGAGTTAATGCACCAAGATCGCACATCAAAACTCGTGCATAAACCAGACAACAGCACCTAAACCTTTGTGCTACGAGGGTGTCGTAAAGTGATGGTGGTCTAACGAGGTGGTAAGTTCCCTATCCGATAAATTAGATCACAATTAGAATGAAACTGAGAGATAAAAAAAATCACTAATATAATCATCGATCTTACTTCGTCAAACGAGATTAGAATTATCAAAAGTGAGTAATGAACTGAGGAAGTAAGGGACATGTATTATATAAGCCGCTTATGGCTTTTTTAGACTTTACGACCTAAACTGTCCAAAAATAAGCCGCGTGAGTTAAGAAAGCCAATGAGCCCAACCAGTAATATTCGAAAGAACAAGATATAACGTTAACCATACAAAAAGGGCAGATTGATGAAACCCTTGTATTAAGCTAGGTAAAGTAATGAAAGAGGAAAAATAAAGTCTCGCAGTCTAAACTGAAACTTAATAACTCCATAGTTTTCTCTAGATTAGTTTCTTTAAGGCCGCCCTAACAACATATGTGATGTGAGGTTTCCAAAACTTCTTTATTGATTATATAGTTAGGCCATGATGATATTATCATATGTCAACTATTAGAGAGAAGACGAATAAGGGGAGTAGAGACAGAATATAGAAAATTTAGAAGGTGTTCTTAGAGAGGAGTTTATGATAGCAAACAGCTCTGAGTTTTAAAGAACTGAATTTTCAAAGTGAATTTGAGGACGAACCCAATCAGGAACATTCTATCCCAAGTCAGCGAGAATAACGACTTAGAGACCAAGACATATAACAGACGAGAGCGCATATTCTAGAAGTAAAAAGAAGGAGCCTGAATTGAAAATGAGTTAACAGAGTTGAAGGTCGATATAATAACGAGCGCATATGAGTAGGATAGAGTTAGAATGTACCAGGTTGAGAAAGATCTACATCTAATGAATAAAGTAAGGTAATAAAGTAGGAGATAAGTACAATACCACTTCGAGAAGGAACACTCAATACTTGCCACTAGAAAAATAAGAAATGAAAGTCTCACGCTCCTCAACTCATACAGCCGATAATTGAGCGAACTTGAAAAAACCTAAGACCAATAGTACAGCAAAGAAAGAGGAAGAACCCAAAGCGAAAGGAGAAAGTCCGGTGAGAGATGCTAACCGCTTATGCTCAGTACTATATTTTTGTTCATGATTAACCCAAGTGTCAACATGCTTCCCCTGGATACTGTCAAGCGCCACCCACGCATGTGGCGTCGTTATTCCCAGCGTACGTTTCCTAAGAGCGGCAAACCATAAATCGGTTTAAATAGGCAAAGTATATCGCCAGGAGACCTTGAACGCGAAAGCCGTACTTGGTGATCGAGAAGAGAATGAGATTCCAGATGGTTAGAAGTGTTTCAAGATATTAGATAGAACTCACTAAGCCTCCGAAGCTATCAGGGCGACTAGTTCAAGAAATGTATCTTTAATGAAAAGTCATCTTTTTTGTTTTTCGAGAGGAAACTACGGTTGGATCATGGTCCGTGCTTCCATAGAGGAAAAGGTGATTAGATGACCCAGAGTTAGAGAGTTTAAAAGTACAAATAGAGGGTTAAAAGTTGAAACACGAGGGCGGGTCGCACGTAAGCACATTACCCTAAAGTATCATAAAACCCCTTAATCCCGTGGGGGAAGGAATACGCTCATCTCAGGATCAAACCTGCCTCCTAACGTCATAGATATCAGGGCCCATGGCACCGAAATCAAAATGTTTAAATATACATACTAAGGCAAAGACAATATGAACTATCTGAAGAGGAAGAGGCAGGAAGAAAGCTAAAGGAGAATGCCAGATATATACGTTCCAATAAGTTGAGTTAATATAGGAAAATAGGGAGGTCCGAAAAGAAGATTGCGCCTTTTCAGTTGGATGAGTTAGCAACAGAAGCCAGCATTCAGATCGAATAAGAGTGAGGAAGGTAGAATTCCACAGAATTGTTGGAGAGATTTTGGCCAAGAAGCGCAGAAAGATTTGTGTCAGTAGGAGATCCAAGGAGTATAATAACCTGCTTGTTCGTTTGATGAAAGCCCGCTTTGAAACTGTCGAGAAGAGTAACCCTGCAAATCGTTTATTCTATGGAGCTTTGAGTGAAATTGCGTAAGTGATAGGAGAACCATACAGAAAGAATTTTTCGGGCTCACTACTCCCGGATACCGCCCGCCTGGAATCTGAGCCCTGAAATGGCCTGAGAACAAGCCCAACAATATCATATATACTCATGAATATAATTATTAATCATATATAAAATATGGCTATTATTATATATAATATATAATATATATATCCAGTGACTATTTATATATCTATCAGTCTATATAAACCAATATATATATATATATATATAATATATACGCCTTTTGGGCCTCCTGCTAGGTATTTGTTTAGCGCTGAAATAAATTTAATATATGTTACATTTTTTAGGAATATATAGATATTTATATATATTATAAGAAATAATATAATATAACCTGGCAAGAGACTCCGGCAACAATGAATATAAATTAGGTATATAAATTAAATAATTTAAAAGCATAGTTATTACACATAAAAACTGATACTATGATATTCATAATCTTAAAGAAGTAGTATATATATCCTAATTATAAGACATTTACCAACTATCAGCTGGATAATTGTAACAACTATATCATTATATAATATGAGAAAGAGATATTAATTATATAACTAATATATATATAATATATATATATATATATATATTTATATAGTCTATATCAAAGATAATTTAATATTACTTCATATTCATAAACCTTTTCATGACTTTCCAGTCACATTTCAAAGTCGTTCCTGCACGAGTGATGCGCATAATTCGAGCCAAAAGACGTCGGATAAGACCAAATATCTTATCAGAGGATGTAAAGCTGCAACGCACATTATTTCATTTTCTTAAAAAGATTTTTCCAGAGATATTGAGAATCAAAGTCTCACTAAATGATACTCAATGAGTCTACTAAATCGACTAATAAAAAATCAATAATATTGAGAAAGAATTAATTTAGGTTTGTATGATAGTCGCCTCAAAGAGGAGAATCTAATCACCAATTACGTCCACTCATACCAGGTCCCACCTGTGCTCTCGCACGAGAGGTTTAAATTCAAAATATATATATGAATATATTAACTCACATATATATAATAAAATTATTATTACTCACTAGGCTAAAGTAGAATGAATACTAATATTATTAAACAGTACTAATTATATCATTTTAGGGAAATACTATTGGAAAATTAGAATTAACTAGGTATATATAATAGAGGAATTTTAGAGAGAATATTAAAATAGTAGTATATATTCAATATAAAATATTAATAAATATAACTGAGTCTATATAATATATATATATGACTCACTTTTTGGGGATATTATTTTATTGAGTTTTACAAATTAATAATTATATAAATATGCTATCAATAGTCTCACACTAGATTAACACTCAAAATCTCACACTAAATTGACACTCAAAATCTTACTTAGAATGTATTCACGTATTTATAATATTATATTTTAAAATTATAATATATTATAAAAATATGAGAGAAAGTTAAAATTTTTATTAGTGAAATAAATAAATATAAAGTAATTATTTTATAGAATATAACAATTATATCAGATCGGTAACTATATATATATATATTTATGTGTTAATAATGTAAATATCAATTGTGATATATAAAAAAAACCACAATTTTAAGTAATTCCCAAAATATAGAAACATAAATCTGCCTCCGATATTCTTGGAGTTCGTACTGATTCGATGAATCTTCTTATTACAGAGTTGGACAGAAATCTATCGAAATTTTCCTCTTGAATTCATCGAATCTTCATTAGAATCAGGAGTAAAAGGTTTGATTACCAATCTCATCTTTTCGTGGCCCTTTCTTTCTTTCTCTGTAATTGTTATTTATAATATCAATTCAGGTCGCCCAGTGGACGCTGTTGTAGATGGTCAATGTTCATCCTAGAGAACCAATTAGTATTGGTTTTCTGTGGTTGGGTTCTTTCTGAGTACCCACTTTATAATTTTGATAAGAAAATGGCAAAGTGAATTGTTGAGCAGTTTAATTCCTGTTTGTGCCTGTAAATCTAATCGAGACGTAGGAAAGAACGATTGCTTTTCTCATGGATGGAAAATATGGTTACTTCATCCTAGTTACCTACTTTACAACAAACTTCCAAATTGCGCTGAATTCTATATAGTATATAGCTAGCTGAATTGAATATAATCCTGAATATAATCGTATAATAGTTCTAAAATATATTTCTAAGGATAGGGGTTCAAAGTTCTCTATAACCCTTTTACATCATCTCAGTTGCTTGCTTTTTATGGATTTACATGTAGTAAAACTTGTAATTTTGGTATATATACATTTAGAGTGGGCCCAAACATACAGCTCCTTTAAAAGGTTCAATCCACGTCTTTTTTCCCTATCAACTCAATCTCACTCACTGTCTATCTGTCCATTTTCTTTTTAACATCTGAACAGTTTACTCAACCTCATTATATTATCAATAAAAGAAAGAAAATTGTTCTACTAACCGATGCAATCATATCTTTTTTCTACTAAGGCTCGTTTGACTTGGCTTTCACATATTATATTTCGTTCTTTGTTCAAGTATCTGATCTTACTCGTAATCATTATGTTCAACCTTTTATTTATTCTTTTTTCAACCTTTATTTATTCTATGTTCAACCTTTTATTTATTCTTTTTTCAACCTTTATTTATTCTATGTTCAACCTTTTATTTATTCTATGTTCAACCTTTTATTTATTCTTTTTTCAACCTTTATTTATTCTATGTTCAACCTTTTATTTATTCTACCGATTAAACGTGGAACACACTTCCTCCTAGTTTGTTCCTTACTTCTAATGGTTAAGTATTTGTAATCACCACACACACACACAATATATATATATATATATATATATATATATATATATATATATATATATATATATATATATATATATATATATATATATATTATATATATATATGTATATATATATATATATATGTATATATATTTATATATATATATATATATATATATATATATATATATATATATATATATATATATATATATATATATATATATATATATATATATATATATATATATATATATATATATATATATATATATATATGTATATATATATATATATATATATATATATATATATATATATATATATATATATATATATATATATATATATATATATATATATATATATTTATTTATATATATGGGGTGAAAACTAACTCCACGTCCTTTGTCGTTCGCCCTGGATAACGCCAACGGATAAATGGCTAGGGCAGGACAGGCCTAGCAAGCCGCTGCCTGAAAGAACCTGCTTGCAATTCTCTTGGACCAGCCTCGGATACACATAGACCTTTTGGAAACAGACCCTTTAAACGATTTTGGAAAAAAATAAGAACAATTCTTCGAACAAATTTAGATGTGCTACACTAAATGTGGCTACATACAGTGGAAAGGAGGAGGAGATCTTGGATATGATGGAGGAGAGGAGGATAGACGTAATGGGACTGGCGGAAATGAGGGTGAGGGGAGAGGAGAAGGGCAGAGATTTGGGGGGAGGATTTGTGTTGATGTATAAAGGTGTGGAGGAGGGAGTCAGGAAGCACGGAGTTGGTATGATAGTGGGACCGAAGATGTCACCATTTTTGCAGGGTGTGGAGTGTATACATGAGAGGCTTATGTCATGCACTTTCAAGATGAAAAGGAAAAAATTATACTTGTTTCAGGTGTATGCACCACAGCAGGGGCACACAATGGAGGAAAAAAGAGAGTTTATGGAAATGATGGAAGAGAGGGTGGAGGTGGGAAGAAGAGAAAATGAGATATTTGTGCTGATGGGAGACTTTAATGCAAGAGTGGGGAGGAGAAGAAGTGAAGTGGAGAGGATATTGGGGCCGTATGGAGAGGAGGTCAGGAACGTGGAGGGAGAGGCCTTGATAGATTGCTGCATGAGAAAGGATATGAAAATCATGAATAGTTTTTTCAAGCAAAGAGATTCACACAGGTTTACAAGGTACAGATGGAATAGCACAACAGACAAATTTGACCAGAAATCGGTCATAGATTATGTCATTTCATCAGATAGGAGAATAGTGCAAAATGTAAAGGTATTGCCGGGAGTGTCTATGGACTCTGATCTCAGATTGTTTGTGGCGGATTTAAGAATGAAGGGGAGAGATTGCAGGCGGGGGAGAAAAGGAGCGTGATTAAAATGGAGGTACTGAAAGAACAGGGAAAGAGGCAAGAATATGAAGAAAGATTGAATGTAAATATGGAACAGATGATGAATGCGGAGATAGTGGATGACATTCGGAATGTAGTGATGAAAGCAGCAGAAGAAACCCTAGGAAGAAGATGGATAGGAGGAACGCGAAAAAGACATACGCGATGGTGGAATGAAGAGGTTAGAATAGTGGTGAAGGAGAAGACAGTAAAAATGAGAGAGTGGCTAAGAGACAGAACGGCTCAGTCAAGAGCTCTTCTGCTACTTTTCTGTTTTCAGTACATGTGACGCACCTTGCCCCCAGTCTGGCGAAGGAAGGTGGGTGATGATGATGACGACGATGATCATGGTATGTTGGAGTCTTTTAAAGACAAAATGGGTATCTCCAATGGGAAGAATCCCATATATATTATTATTATTATTATTATTATTATTATTATTATTATATATATATGGTTATTATTATTATATATATATATATAGAAGTTATTACATATATATATATATATTATATATATATATTATATTATATTAAATATATATATATATATATATATATACATATATATATTAATATATATTATATATATATATATATTTATTATTATTATATTATTGTTATATATATATATACATATATATATTATTATTATATATATACATATATTTTTTAGGTTTTAACTAAATATCCACCCAAGCTGAATATCTTGTTTTAATACTTTTTATTTTATTTTATTTTTTCTAACATTAGTTTTAGTTATACTGTTAGTACACGATCGCTTCTCTGTGTGTGTGCGTGTGTGTGTGTGTGTGTGTGTGGATTGAGTAAACGTGCAAATTTTTAAACATTATTTAACATATTATAAAATTTTGTTTTTGTGTTTCTTTTAATTGACATTGGAAAACGTAAAGTTTATTTTTAGGTTTTAACTAAATATCCCAAGTTTACCATCACCTTGGGATACTTTTATTTTTTTTTCTAACATTAGTTTTAGTTATACTGTTAGTACACGATGTGTGTGTGTGTGTGTGTGTGTGTGTGTGTGTGTGTGTGTGTGGATTGAGTAAACGTGTAAATTTTTAAACTATTAGAGCTTGTGTGCGTTTGTTTGTGCGAGTGGCTGATCGAATGACAGGTCGAAGTAGATGTGGGGGTGGGCGCAGGCGGGGGTTTTCTATTGACTTTGCTAACGTTCGCGGCCTGCGTGCTAATCACGAATCTGTGGAATATCACCTCTCTAACTCTCAACCTAACATTTTATTATTGTCTGAGACCCAGCTGGCCAGGGATTCTTTTTCAAATAAACTTAATATCTCTAACTATAACTTTTTCTATAATTTCCGTCTAAATGGTGGTGTCTGTGCCTATATAAACATAAACACTCCTGTAACACGTCTCGAGAATCTTGAATCTCCTAATTTCGATGTTCTGTGGCTAAAAATCTTTCTCCCTACTACTATCATTATCTTGTGCTTCTGCTACTGCTCCCCTAATGGAACAGATTTTCAAAATTTTTTTGACTATCTTACTACTTCTCATGAGACTGTTACTTCTTCCCATCCAAATGCTGAGATCCTCAGAGTGGTTGGGCTCCTCTCACACTGATGCAGGCGGGGAGGAGGCCAAAACATTCAGTATTCTCAACGATCTGGAACAGTTAATTAAGGAACCTACACATATTCCAGATCGTCCTAACCAATTCTTGAATACGCTTGACTTATGTTTCACCACTACTCCTTCTCGTTTTAAATACACCATTTCTCCTCCTATTGGTAACTCTGATCACAATCTTGTAGCTCTTAATTATAACACTTTCTCTCCAGTAGCTCCACCATGCCCTAAACGTACTTTCTGGCACTTTAATCGGGCTAATTGGGGGAATTGCGTTGTTTTTTTGGCTAACTACTCTTGGAATGAA
>JABUQX010039136.1:50000-52500 GCA_015478945.1 Trachelipus rathkii
AGCCTATCTATGAAGTAAGCCTATGGCTTAACTTAAGGTTTTTGGTTTTATATTATAAAAACTTTAAAATTAAATAAATTTTTTGCAGAGTTTATTTTTTTTAATACACTTCAGGCAAATAAGAAGGAGATTTATAACTAAGAAAAACAACCAGATCTCACCTTGTTATTTCAGCGCATTGTAGAAATATTTTGAGGTTTCAAGCCCTGGCCCCAATAAAACTATTTTCACTCCCCAGGTTGGTTGCACATACTTACTATTATAAATACAAGGTGATTCTAAAATCTTTCGTTGATAAGTATGACTGCTGTTTCGGATAATTTTTATGTTGTTGGCATTAATATTTTGGTTGGTGATTCTTCTATGACATGTTAGTGCTGAGTTTAGGCTGTCGTTGCGAAGGTCTATTGTATGCTGATATTTTCGTCTTTGGAAATCAGTGGTTTCGCCAATATATGTACTATTGCAATTATTGCAGGGGATGTGGTATAAGCAACTTTGAGTGAGATTTTCTTTATATTTTGGTGGTCTGAGTATATTTTTTAAAATGATATTGTTGGATGGGGTTAGGGTGATGCTTTTTGGTAATACTTTTTTTAACATGTGTAGAGGCACAGAACTGGCAGTACGTGTGTTAAGACTTCTTGAAGGGTCAATGTTATAGTATACTGTTATTTTTGGTTTTTTTTATGTTGCGTGATGAA
Organism: Trachelipus rathkii; assembly: GCA_015478945.1. Classification (NCBI taxonomy): domain Eukaryota; kingdom Metazoa; phylum Arthropoda; class Malacostraca; order Isopoda; family Trachelipodidae; genus Trachelipus; species Trachelipus rathkii. The sequence goes on from JABUQX010039136.1 coordinate 50,705, forward strand.
GCATTCTGGATAAATATGTAGAGATTTTATGTTGTATAGTATAATATTTCGCTAATAGAGATAACATATACGAAGAGCCCATATTAATAAAGAAGACAGACAGGTTTTGTGTTACTGAAAGTGATTTAAGATTGACATTTAGCTTCTGGGAAAAGTAGGTTTCTATTTAAGAACTCGAGATATCTCCAATTCACCAAAAATGACTTGCAGTTCATAGAACGGAGGATGGACAGCACGAGAGAGAGAACTTCGTGCGCTGGTGTTGGGAGGGAAAATGTCTATATATCTAACTATGCTTATTGAGTACTGGTGGTAAATATGAACACATCACTAGCTCCATATAGCAGCTGAGTATGATACGGAGCCAACCCTGAGGCTTCATATTTACCATTGAAATGAAAGTTATGTTGCAGCACATTGATGAGTTGCTTGATGATAAGAAAGGAAAGTGAATTCTATTTGTTTTTCGAGTAATACCTTTTCAATTTTAGTATGTGGAACAGTACGGAAGCAATACGAGTGGGCTAAACTGCATTAGCTGTGTGTTAGTTCCGATTTTTGGTACAGCTTTAATTTTTTTCTGAGTTTAAAATGTGAAGTGGATTTTGCTTACAAGAGGTTTTAATTGCTCTATTAACCATTTGATAATTTATAGGCAGATCATTATGCTAGAATGCTGGGACGAAGTGGGATGCTATTTTTATGGGTCTTTGGTATGCCATAGAACTGCGCTGGGAATTCATGTATGTTTACTGAAATTAAATATTTGTGATCTTTTAAAATAGAATTTAAAGATGTGTTAAATTGTTTTTGTTATGTTTTGCTGGGTCTTTATTGAGTGAAATCTGACAAAAAATAGTAAACCTTTCAAAATACATATTAAACAAGTATGAAAATATTGTGTTATGTTATGGCATGTCTTTCTTATGAAAACTGGATCCTGGTCACTTCTGAACAATACAACGTGGGAAAACTAAAAAACAACGATGTTACATCTTAGGATTTGAATTAAACAAAATACTATTACCAAATTTCAAACCTCACTTATACAATCTCCCACAAATTTTTCACAAATGCTTTAAATAACCTGAAACAACCAAATATAATAAAAACTCTGTCTGATTTGGGAATCAAATAATATTCGAGATGCAGTACATAAAAATCTGCATGATATATAATGACAACAATGTATATATTTCACTAATAAAGACTCAACGAAAACATCACAAAATCAATTCAACACACCTTTAAATTCTATTTTAAAGATCATCGAGATTTAATTTCATAGGTAAAACCAAACATGAATCCCGTACTTCTGATGAATAACAAAGACCCATGTGTCAACAACAGACAAAAGAATGAAAACAGTGACAACATAAAAATTCTAACTTATAAATTATAGACATGGATAGGCAAACAATTAAAAACCTTCTTGTAAGCAAAATATCCACTTCACATTTAAAAAACTCAGAAGAATTCATAACACCACCAAAACAAAACCCCAACACACACAAATTTCTTAGTTTTGACGCCATTTCATTATTTACTTCCGTACCTGTTCCACATACTATAAATTTATTAGAAAGATTCATTACAGAAAATAGATTTACTTTTCCTTTTCATATAATCAAGCAAACTCATTATATCTCATTACAACATAACTTCTTTCATTTTAATGGTAAATATTATAGACAAACCTCAGGGTTTAGTATGGGCTCCCATTATCTCCCCATACTCAGCAAATATATAAGGAGATAGGAATATTATTACATTTTACACCACCCATTCCTCAATAG
>JABUQX010039136.1:62500-92500 GCA_015478945.1 Trachelipus rathkii
ATATTATTTTTATTATATATATATATATATATATATATATATAAATATAAATATATATAATATATATATATATATATATATATATATATATATATATATATATATATATATATATATATATATTGAAGATATATATATGTTATTGGTTATACATATATATATATATATATGTTATATATATATATATTATTATATATATATATATTTATATGTTATACATATATATATATATATATATAATATATATATATATATATATATATATATTACATAAAGCCAAACAATTAAAACCACTTTAAGATTTGAGGTGTTTTAAAACTCTCTAAAAGATTTTTTTTGTATATATATATATATATATATATATATATATATATATATGATATATAAGTATATAAAGATATATATATATATATATATATATATATATATATATTATATATATATAGTAAGGTTATTATTATACTGTTGTTATATATTATTGTTGCTGCTATTGCTACTACATATAAGAAGAAGGTTGCTGCTATATATATTTCATATATACAGAAAGAAGGCTATATATATATATATATATATATATATAAGGTTATATGCTGGTTGCTACATATATATATAGCAATAAAGAGTTATATATATATATATATATACAAGTTAATCCTTCTATATATATATACATATATATATATATATATATATATATATATATATATAGACCTTCACTATTACATTTCGTCAATGTGAGATTCATCCCTTTGCCCAAGTGGGCCACAACATTAGACCCTCAAAATCAAACCCGCCATTCACTCCTACTATGCACATTTCTTCTAACCTCTGAAAAACTCTCATTTCTCTTCTCCAGGCATTCCTTTATTGACTCGATCCACTTTTTCTTCGGTATCCCAGCCGGTCGATTCAAAGCACGTTCACCACTATACATCCGCTTAACCAACCGACTATCATCCATCCTTTCCACATGACCGAACCATCTCAACGTACTTTCATTTATTCTCTCATTTGCCGATTTCTTCACACCACGAAACTCTCTAATACGTTAATTCCTCATTTTACCAATTCTTCTCACACCTAACACACTCCTAAGATTGTCCATCTGAACACATTGTACTTTAGATTTATACCTCTTATTCCGCACCATAGTCTCACTACTAAACATTAACACAGGTAATAACATACATTCATGTCCCTAATGCACTCAAGACTTAGTTCCTTTACATCCACTAATGATTTAATTGCACCAGTCACCTTCCTGCCATTCACAACTTTTCTACTACACTCTGCATCATCCGTTCTCTTATCATCCAACATATATCCTAAATATTTAAACTCAGACACTTGTTCCAGCTGCTCACCATCTAACATAACTTCACACCGAGGACTGTCCTCACTCACCACCAAAACCTTGACCTTTTCTACGTTTACTTTCAAACCTCTCCTTTTACTTAGCCTGTCAAATCTCTCTACCAATCCTCTCAAATTCTCTTCAGATTCGCCTCACAAAACCAAATCATCCGCATATAAATAGGTAGGCCACCCTTCACTCTCTTCCATTCGCCATCATTCTAACAACATCCTCTGCCACCCCCACTTCTAATTCTTTCATAACCCCATCCATATACAAATTGAATAACTAAGGAGACATAATACATCCCAGCCTCTTTCCGCTATTAATATTAAATCAATCATTTTCGACTAGATTTTTTCTTACAAACGCCTCACTATCGTCATACATACTTTTGATTCCATTGAGAAGCCTACCACCAACACCATATATCACTAAAACCTGCCATAGAGCTTCTTTATTAATCCTATTATACGCCTGTTGCAAATCCATAAAACATAAATACAATTTATTCTTCTTCTCCCTCATTTTCTCAATCATTTGTTTCAATGTAAAGATTTGCTCCACACATCCTCTACCACATCTAAACGCACCTTGTTCTTCACCAATCAGTCTTTCAGTCACTCGAAGCACTCTTTCGACCAAAATGCCAGCATATCTTCCCTACAATAGTCAATAAACTAATTCCCCTATAATCCCTACAGTTACCCTTGTTCCCCTTACCTTTATATAATGGTACTCTTACTGCTCTCCTCTAATCCCTCGGAACTATACCCTCCATAAACGCTTTGTTACACTATTTCCAAATCCAATCATTCACCATCTCCCCTCCGTTCTTGATCATCTCACCAATAATTTCAGCTATAGCTGCAAATTTACCATTCTTCAACTTTCGCACTCTATCCATTACCTCCTCCTTAATAATGACCTCATCCCCAAAATACCTATTTCTTTTTGCACCATCAAACCCATATACATTCATTATCACCTCTTTATTACTGCCAATTTTATACAGATTTTCGAAGTGTTCTTTCCATACTCTCCTCACATCCAATTCATCAGTTACGAAAGCACCATCTCTTTTCATTATTCTAAGCAAATTCCCCCTATTCTTATTCTTAACCTTTCGCGCTTCCATCCAGAAGAGCTTCCTATTGCCTTGTAAGTCCCATTCATCCTCCTTCCCAACTGTTCCTTTACCTCTTTTATCCTCCTACGTATGCACCTTTCAGTATTCCTTTTTTCTTCTTTATATAATTCCAAACCTCTTTCTTTTGAAACCTCATCAATGGCTTTTACTACATTCAACCACGCTTCTTTTTTACTTTTAACCGCTTGCACCACCTCTTCATTCCACCACTCATTGTTAACATTCTAACTTCCTACTTTAGCACATCCACATACACACATACACACATACACACATCCACACATCCACACACACACACACACATATATATTGGATATATATATATATTATTACATACTGGTTATTAGTTGGTTATATTATTATTATATTATTATTATTATTATTGCTGTTACATATATTATTATATAGTTATATTATATTACAAAGAAGCATATGTATATATACATATATTCATTGTTGACACACTCATATATATATATATATATATATATATATATATATATATATATATATATATATATATATATATATATTATTATTATTATATATATATATATATATGTATATATATATATATATATATATATATGTATATATTATATATTATATATATATATATATATATATATATATATATATATATTTGTTACTTTTACATACATATATACATATACATATTGTTGGTTAGTCCATACATATTGGCTATTACATATTATGTTATTATAGAAGAGTAGTTATTATTGTTGGTTATATATACATATATATTATATTGTTATTATTGGTTATTATTATTATTATTACATATATATATATATTATTGCTGTTGTTATTATTGTTGTTGCTGTTATTATTATTATATATATTATTATTATTATATATTATTATTATTATTGTTATATATAGTTATATTATATTATATATTATATATACATATATATTACTATATTATTATTATTATTATTAAACATATATATATATATTATTATACATACATATTATTGGCTGATACATAATACAGCATGGCGCATTGAGCACTATGCCATGCTATATTGGGAGCAGCATGGCATACATATGATATATATGTATATATACATATACATATATATATATATATATATATGTATATATGTATATATATATATATATATATATATATATATATATATATATTAGCATATATATATATATATATATATATATATATATATATATATATATATATATATATATAAATTATATTATATATATATATTGTTGATATATATATGATAAAGTATATATATATATTATTGGTTATTATATATATATATATATTATTATTATATACATACATATTAAGGCTAATCAGTTATACCCTGGAATAATTACACTCTGGGTAGGTGAGATTTATATTATCTACCTTTCTAGATATATATATATATATATATATATATATATATATATATATATATATATATGAGAGAAAAAGAATACACAAAACATATATTTATAGAGATAGATAGATATAGATATATATATATATATATATATATATATATATATAGCAGTATATATATACATATATATAAGTTATATGTATATATATATATATATATATATATATATATATATATATATATAAAGAGAATATATATATATATATATATATATATATATATATATATATATATATATATATATATATATATATATATATATATATATAAATATATAAAAACATAGAAAATATATTTTAATAATTATAATGCACACCTTTTTACTTGTATGAAAGCTTGTTTTCATTATATTTACCAAATAATTAATTTTAAAATCACATTCCAATTGAGTAATTTCTAAGGCCTATCATTTTTTTAAAATAGAGCTGTCGTTTTATAGATAAGTTTTTAAAGCGTTTTTTCTTTAATATAAAATCTACACTTACTTCATTATGCATTATTTCACTTAATTTTATGTATATAATGCTAAATACCACTTAATATTCAATATCAGAACAATCAGCCTCATTCGATGCAAAAATTTCAAAGAAACTGCCACAAGCCACATATTTCGTACATATTTACGGGAAGATCGAGAACGAAAGATTTCATATATATTATCGATTATTTTATCGATTATTATAGGTAGGACAGACTAGCCCGCCCCCATTATAAGTTGACGTAGGAAATGACGTCATTCGTCCGCGTGGGGTAAAGAATTTAATACATGATCAGAGTAGGAGCGAGAATTTCTAAATGAATTCAATTATTATTATAGCTATTATTATTGTGGTTGTTTTTCTTTTAATTTATGATGCAAAATAGCTTCTTTTTTTAACTTTTATATAAAATTTTAATAATTTAGTATACTTTTACAATTTAATTTCAATTATTTAAAACCTAAAAAATATTGGGTAGGAGCTACCTACCCGGCTCACCCTATATATATACGCCCTGATATAGTATATATATATATATATATAGCAGTAAGATAAGAGTGGCTGGCTGTTACAGCAGCTATTACAGTTATATTGTTGTTATTATATATATATGTTATATATATAGTTATTATTATATATTATTATATTATTATAGTTATATATATATATATTATTATTGGTTATTATTATTATTACAAAGTACATATATATATATATATATATATATATATTATTATTAAGGTTATTATTATTATTATTAGTTATAATATTAAATATATATAAAATAAATTATATTTTTATATATTATATATTATTATTGGTTACATATTATTATTATTATGTATATTATTATTATTATTACATATTATAGTTATATAGTTATATATATATATATATAATATATATTATATTATTATTATATGTTATTATTAGAAGTTATACATATATATATATACATACATTATATTATTATATATATTATTACATACATATATATAGATATAGTTAATATTATTACATGAATAGGTTATACAAAGTATATATATATACATGATATTATTATTATTATTATTATTATATTATTATTATACATATATATATATATATATATATATATATATATATATATATATATATATATACATATGTATATAAGTTGGTTACAGTTATTGTTATTATTATATTGAAGAAGTTAGCATATATTGTTATTAAGGTTGGTTGGTTAAGTTACATATATATTACATATATATACATATTATTAGTATTACTACATATAAAAATTACATATATATACAGTATATATATACAGAATATATATATATTATATATATATATATACATATACATATACATATATTATTATTATTACATATTATATTATTATATTATTGTATATATATATATACATATTATTATTATTGTTACATTTCATATTACATATATATATATTACATGGTATTTGCTATATTATTGCTATATTATTATTATTATTATATATATATATTATTATTATTATATATATATATATATTAGTTATTACATATATTATTGTTATTAACATAAATATATATGGTTGGTTATTGGTTGTTACATATGAGTTGAGTTATTGGTTGAGTTATTGAAGAGCTATTATTATTATTATTAAGCATATATATAAATATTGGTATATTATTATTATTATATATATATATTACATATATATATCTATATTATATATATATATATATATATATATACATGTTATATATATATATATATATATATATATATATATATATATATATATATATATATATATATATATATATATATATTTAAACATATATATATTATTATTGGTTGTTATATTATTATTATATATATATATATATATATATATATATATATATATATATATATATATATATATATATATATATTATTTTTATATATATATATATATATATATATAGATTTAATTATTTACTCATTAAAAAATTAATAATAAAAGTAAATAAATAACTATGAAGTCTTTCAATAAAATTTATCTAGAATTTTTCCTTAAATTTTTATTAATTTTATTCTTTTATAATATTGAATTTTTCTGATTGCCATTATAATGAATTTATATAATTAGTTTTGATATCAGAACAGTGAATGTAATAAAAATAGGTTTTAAAAGAATCGGTAGAGAGAGAGAGAGAGAGAGAGAGAGAGAGAGAGAGAGGAGAGTATATAGAGAGAGAGAGAGAGAGAGAGAGAGAGAGAGAGAGTATAGAGATATATATAGAGAGAGAGAGAGAGAGAGAGAGAGAGAGAGAGAGAGAGAGAATGTGAACTTAATTATTGAAATGCAAAATGTTTTTCAAAGAATAAAAAAAGATATGTAAAATATTTATTCATACTGTGAAAAACATTTACAGTTGTAAATTTATTAAAAAAAATAATATAAATGAAGTATAAGATATTCAAAATAGAATAATAATCGAAATATAAAAATAAATATAAAATAACTGATTTTATTTTATTTTCTAAATTCCAAAAATATTTAATTGCATTTATCCTTTTAATTACTCAACCATATTTCTTTTTTATTATAAATTAATTTTTTAATCTTTATTTTAAAAATTATTTCTTCCATTGTTTTTCAACGTTGACAAGAACTTAATCAACACAAATCGTTTCGGCTTCTCTGATTTTCATGTTTTTCGTTTTTATTTGACATTATTCTGAAACACTAAAATAAAATACCTTTTCGTGAGTCACACATACACATACACACACGCGCACGCACACAGCTACCCAACACACACACACACACACACACACACACACACATACACACACACACACACACACACACACCAGATTTATACACAAACACAGAAATAAACACAGACCAAAGCAGAGGTGAAGCCATAGCCACAGACGACCCCTGTCATAGTTACAGCCGCGAGCAATTATGGACAAAGACATAGACACTGACACAGACACAGTCTTACACAGCCATAGACACAGACACAGCAGCATACAAAACACATTAACTGACACACACACATAGACACAGACACAGCAGCATACAAAACACATTAACTGACACACACACATAGACACACAAACACACTCTTACAAACATGCCAAATATACCAGTCTGAGAAATTAATACCAAATTCCAATTTCTGAATAATCGATTCTAATAAAATAAATATAAATCGATTCAACCAATTGGATTATCTATAATTTGCTCCAAATAATTGATACAATGTACTAATTAATTCCATCAATTAGTTTTATTGACCGATTCCAATAAATTCCAATAAGTTTCTTTTCAGCAACTTTTTGTCTCTATTTTGTAGTTTGTATTTCATTTCGGCAACAATTTTGTCGTTCGTATCCCTTGTCAATAATATTTTTGTTGTTCTTGTTCATTTTCGGCAATTTTTAATGTTTTTCAAATTCCTTTTGGGCAAATTTTTTCCTTATATTTTTGATTTATGAAAACTTTGCTTCTTTCATTGCTGGAATGAATCTTTTTAATCTAATTTTGACAAATTCCCGTTAAAAACGTGTAATTTGACGAATAAAACTTTTAACAATTGTAGTTAACGTAAGACGTGCCTTTAGCATCATTTGCCATGATTTAACATGATTGAAGATGAATATCAACAGAATAGAGTATTCATAATTTCATGATTTAACCTTCCCGTAAATATCTTGCATATAAAACACACGCACATGCATATTACTTTAACGTTTAATACTGCATGTACATATTTTTTCATGCATGCATGCATATATTCAGATTAGCACTCAGGTAAACCAGCAAACATATATATTTACGCACATACAAAACAATCAAACAAACAAGTTTACATACGTACATTCATTGTCATACATAACATGCAAGCATGAATACGTAAGCACATTTCCATACATACAAAACAAACAAGAAAACACACATCCATAATCATATATTTCCTTACATATAAAAACAAATAAATACATGCATTCAATGACAAGCAAATACACACACACACACACACACACACACACACACACACACACACACACACACACACACAAAATAAATCCAGATATTAGGGAAAATAAAGTTTAATATCACTTCCATTAGCAAGCAATATCGCTTTCAATATATTTTCAATGTTATAAAAAGAAGTAATGCAAAATATTTCAATAATAAAAAAATATTTTAAAACATAGTTCAAAATTTACTCTTTATTTGAATTTGAGGGCATATATACAGTATATATATATAGTATATATATATGATATACAGGCTAGCAGCATAGCATATAGTTAGCAGCATATATATTATTATTATTATATATATATATATATATACATATGATATATATTTTATTATTACATATATTATTATTATATATATATTATACATATTATTATTATTATTATTATACATATATATATGTTTTATATATATATATTATTTTTTATATATATATATATATATATATATATATATATATATATATATATATATATATATATATATATATATATATATATATATATATATTATATATATATATATATATATATTATATATATATATATATATATATTATATATATACATATATATATATTAGAGTTAGTATGTATATATATATATATATATATATATATATATTATTTATATATATATATAATAGTTATATATATATATACATATACATATTAATATTGTTGTTGTTGTTGTTATATATATATATATATATATAAGAGCAGTTATAGGTATATATATATATATATATATATATATATATATATATATATATATATATATATATAAGGTTAGTTGGTTGCTGGTTATTATGTTATTATATATATATATAGAAATAAAGAATCTATTGTCTGAAGGCAGCGTAGGGCCGCCTCTTCTGGGGTCAAACTGGTAAGGTGACTGAGCATTGATCGCCTACCGGAGTGAGCCATCCCTAACCCAAAAGGGGGTTCGGTCGTTTGAAAACTGTTCTAACTTTTTAGGTTAGAGGATGGCTCAGTCGGTAGAGCGTCCGGAGTATATCGGTCTCAGTCGCAACATTCGTTGGTGTTCGACCTCAGAGGAGGCAATTTTCTTTAACCTTCCATAATAGTTCTTTATTTACTATACAAATTTAAGCTGCGGTCTATTGCAGTATTTACATCTATTATATATAAATATATATATATATATATATATATATATATATATTTATATATATATATAAGTTACTATATATACATATATCTATATATATTATATTATATTATATGTATTTATATAAATATGTTTTCTATATATAATATATATATATATATATATATATATATATATATTTATATATATATATATATATATATATATATATATATATATATATATATATATATATATTATATTTATATATAGCAAGAATAGTATACTATATATATATATATATATATATATATAGCAGCATATATATATATATATATATATATATATATATATATATATATATATTATATGACAAATTTTGACATTGAATCCTTTAAACAAAAAAAAAAATTAAACTTTTAATTAAATCTTTGGATAAACGAATTAAATTTTTTTTTTAAATGTAAATATGAATTTAAAATATTCAATAGAATCATTATAGAAGTTAATTGAAACTCATTAAAAATTTAAAATTAAACAATTTTCTTTTTACTAAATTTTATATCATAAAAATAAATTTAAAACATATAGCAAAATAAAGTTTAAATAAATAAACAGAATTTATAATGTTTAAAAAAGTAAATAGAATTTAAGGAAAAATAATTTAGATACCCTTTGAAAAATAGTGAAAAATTAAATTAATAAAAATAAGATTTTAAAATAATGTAATAAATATTTTAATTTATTCTATATATATATATATATATATATTATTTTTATTATTATATATATATATATATATATATATATATATATATATATATATATATATATATATATATATATATATATATATATATATATATATATTTTTTATATATATATATATATATATATATATATATATATATATATATATATATATATTATTTAAAAAAATATTAAAAGAAAGTAAATAACATTGAAAATTTTCAATTAAATTTATCTCAAAATTATTCTAATTCTAGAACCAGGGGCGTAACTAACGGCCCCGCAGACCCCGCGGTGCGGGGGGGCCCACGCAGGTAAAGGGGCCCAAAATTGCGAAGAGCAAACAAACGAAATAATAAATGAGCATATGAAAAAAATACATAATTTACACAACCTATATATATATATATATATATATATATATATATATATATATATATATATATATATATATATATATATATATATATATATATATATATATATATATATATATATATTATTATTATCATTTTTTTACTTATATATATATATATATATATATTCTATTATATAGGCCTATAAGGCCGCCTATTACTAGTGCAAAACAGTGTTGTATTCATTTTATAATGTAACAGAATTATAGTTGTAATATTACACAGTCACTACAGTGTTGGTCTGTACTGTAAAATCTTGCCTATTTTCAAAAATGTCACAGTCAAAGGGAGTTCGTTATTTGAGTGGTTCTCAAAAAAGAAAATTAAAATTGAATAGAGAATTAGAGGCTAAAAAACTTATTAAAATTGATTCTTTGTTTAAGAGTAGCAAAAATGATTTGAGAAAAAGTGATTGGCTTGATAAAGAGAAAGAGAGTGATTTAAGTGAATATGACGATTCTATTATTCATATTGTTGCATCTAACAGTAACAGTGATAAATGTATTAACCTATTAGAAAAGCCTACAGTCGAGCCAGAAAAAGTAGGATTTTCTGCTGATGAAAGTGAAATTGTATGTGCTTGTACCGATAGAGGCAAATATCCAGAAAAATTAGACAATAGCACAAAGCAGAAAATACTTTTAGAGAAATCATGCAAACCATACGGACCATTTCCAAAAGACAGTGAAAGCAACAGATCTTTCAGCAGCGAATATTATTATATGTATACTAGAGCAGGGCAAAAATAGAACAATTTTGGCTATGGTATTCTCCTACCCTCAATGGAGTTTATTGCGAGCCATGCTGGTTGTTTGGTGATGAAGCAAATGATTCCAGTGATATATGCAAATCTCATAATGCTTGGCATGATGGACGAATGAATAATTGGCAAGGCCTCAGTAAAAAAAAAAAAATTAAGGTTCATGAAGCAAGTATGTCTCATTTACGAGCGTGCTTAATTTACAATGCATGGAAAAATAATCAAACCTTACCCATTTTGATGAATGAAGGTCGTGATAAATGGAAAGCAATTAATATTTATTCGTATTTTTGATGTAACCAGGACATTAGCACTGTGTCAGCTTCCTTTCCGAGGTCACCGTGAGAGTGTAAAGAGAGAGGGGAGCATAGTGGCAACTTTTTGAATATTATTGACATGCTATCTCGATATGATCCGTTACTTAAAGCACATTTATCAAACGAAAACAAAATTAAATACCTTAGTCCAAAGATTCAAAATGAAATAATATCTCTATTAAGTGCTAGTGTGCTCGGGAAAATTATTTGGGATATGAGAAAGCAGCCTTTTTTCTCTCTTATTGTAGATACTACCACTGATATTTCAAAGCAAGATCAATTAAGTGTAGTGATCAGGTATGTCAAAATAGACTTAAGCCAACCAAATATAGGAAATTTTATAATTGAAGAAAAATTTGTGGGTTTTTATAACATAACAGAGCACAGTGCCGAAAACTTTGAAAAACAAATAATTAAGGTATTAGATAACAAAACATTAAATTAGAAAAATGCAGAGGTCAAGGCTATGATGGAGCAGCAAATATGCGAGGATATTCAGGACTTCAGGCTCGTATAAAGAAAATTGTTCCAAACGCAGAGTACATTCATTGTGCAGCTCATAATTTAAATTTAGTTCTTAATGATTGTGTTAAAGATATAATGGCTCTTCAAAAATTTTATGACAAACTGGAAAAAGTATATGCGTATTTCAGTTCTAGTACAGCTCGGTGGCAAGGAATTAACAGCTGTTCAACAAATAACGAATGCATCACAAAAACACTAAAGAAATTGTGTCCAACTAGGTGGTCATCCAAGTATGATTCCTTAATAGCAATAAAAAACAATTTCAAAAGTATTTCGCAGTTCTTATCTCAAGTGATATTTATGAGTAAGAAGTCAAATGAAAGAAACGAAGCCCTTGGTCTCAGGAAACAGTTAGAAAATTTTGAGTTTATTCTCTGTCTTGTATTGGAAAGCATCAATGTTGTCTCAAAAATGTTGCAAAGTCCAAATACAGATCTTCAGAACGCAACTCACCTATTGGGACAAGCAAAATCAAGCTTATGTGAGCTAGGACACAAATTTGAAGATGTAGTGAGAGAAGCTACGGAGTTAGCACATCATTGGAACATTGAAGCAAAAATTACTTCCAGACGTCAAATACAGATTAAAAAGTTTTTTTGATGAGCTTTTATCTGGTGAAAGAATTGAAGACCCATTGAAAGCCTTTAGAATAAGGGGTTTCAATAAATCTCTTGATATATTAAATGAACAGATAACTACTCGTTTCATTAGCATGAACAATGTTAATGAGTTATTTTCATTTCTTGCTCCTGCAGCAATAGCAGAGCTACGAAATGAAAAGTTGCAAGAAAAGGCTACAAAATTGGTAGAAAAATACGATTTAGATTTATCTTTCGGTTTAATTGAACAATTAATCACCTTCAAAGCATTAATGACTACAGAAATGAAAATGAAAAATATGGTAACTATTAAAGATTTAGCAAACTTTTTATTCGTAGAAAACAGCTGCTTAGCAAGTAGCTTACCATACTTGTGTAGCAATTCAGTTGTATTTGACGTTACCAGTAACATCTCGCAACAGCTGGAAAGGTCGTTTTCAAAGCTCAAGTTAATAAAAACTTTTTTAAGGAACAATATGACACAAACAAGGCTAAGTTCATTGGCTTTATTAAGCATTGAAAATGAAACATGTTGTACTCTTGATCTGAAAGAAGTGGTTAATAAATTCATGGCAATGAACCAAAGACGTTTTGGTAAACTATAAAGCATTCATCCTTTCGAATATTTTGACGAGAACAGATATTCACGAATTTTTGTAAGTTAACATTCTTATTCTATAATTTCTTATATATATATATATATTAGAAGAAAGACTTATATATATATATATATATATATATATATATATATATATATATATATATATATATATATATATATATATATATATATATATATATATATATATATATATATATATATATATCAATTAACTAGATTGATACTCATTTTTTGGAGGTGGGGGAAATATTTAAGTAAAAATAGTAATAATACATTTGGAAGCAGAATGTAAAAAGATGTTTTTGAGAATTTGATTAAATTTTTATACAAAAAAGTGAAAAGTCTTTAATACATGTTTTTCCCTTTTAAAGAACATTTATACTCATTTTTACATACTGTTTCCAAAAATGTCATTACTTTTTTATGCAAATATCTAATTTCACCCATAAAAAGAGTACTAATCTGATAAATAGCATATAAACCATATATATATATATATATATATATATATATATATATATATATATATATATATATATATATATATATATATATATATATATATATATATATATATATATATATATATATATATATATATATATATATATATATAAATATATATATATATATATTTTTCTATATAAATATTTTAAATAATAGCATAGCAGTTACATATACAGCACATACAGGCTGCTACATAAGGTTGCATATATAGTATATATATATATATATATATATATATATATATATATATATATATAATACGGTCCAATGGGGCCCCATTTCCACTTTGGCGGGTGGGCCCTATGACTCTTAGTTCCGCCACTGTCTAGAACATTTATTAATATTATTCCGAATCGTAGATTCCATTATAATATTAAATTTTCTGATTGTCATTATAATGAATTTCTATAAATAGTTTTAATTGAATATTGAACAGTAAATGTAATAGAACGTTTGAGAAAATCTGTAGAAATAAAACAGAAAAGAAGAGAGAGAGAGAGAGAGAGAGAGAGAGAGAGAGAGAGAGAGAGAGAGAGAGAGAGAGAGAGAGAGAGAGAGAGAGAGAGAAAGAGAGAGAGAGAGAGAGAGAGAGAGAGAGAGAGAGAGAGAGAGAGAGAGAGAGAGAGAGAGAGAATTATTTGAACTTTATTATTGAAATCCAAAGTGTATTTCGAAGGATAAAAATGATATATAAAACATTTATTCCTACTGTGAAAAACATTTAAAGTTGGAAATTTATAAAAATAAAAGTATAAAATATAATATAAATGAAGTATATAAAATGCAGAGGAGAATTATAATCATAATATAAAAATAAAAATAGAATAAATGATTTTGTTTGATTTTATTAAATCCAAAAATATTTAATATATTATTTATTAAATAATCTTTTCTTTCGTTTTAAGCAAATATTTTTTAATTTCTAAATATATTTACAGCATAAAAGACCCTGTATATAATTATCTATATCTAATAATTAGTGATTTTCTATATTATTGTTATCGAGTAATATATATATTAACTATTTACTTACATTCTTATATAATAATACATATATATGAAATATTATGTATATATATATATAATTGTTTATATAAGCATATACTACTTTAAATGATTATTACAATCATATATAGTAGCTATTATTATTAAACCACTTCATCTAATGTTAATATTTGAATAGTGAGCTTCACAAAAATTATTAAACTTATATAATAAATGTTCTGTTTGTTCTGTTAGTTAGTCGTCTAGACATCTACATGAGTTACTAAGATTATAATTTAGAGTAATATACTATGATGTTATGACATAAATAAAGGTGTGTTTCATTCTTCTACTACATAGTGTGTGTGCTCTGTGTGTGTTGGATATACTCTCCTACATTTAGCACGATCCGAATTTTTCTCAAGTGTCATATTTTTTGATAGATGTTTATATATAATATATATTCATAAAAATGAGAGACGATATCAAATCGAGTTCTAAGATTCAATCTAGATTGTCGGGTGCGTGTCGAGCGCTCTACTTGAGGAATAGTACGCGCTGCACGTCCTCTGTCGGGCGAGTGTAGTCTCTTTCCAACAGCTCGGAGTTACGTTCACCTAAATTGTGGGCAGATTCTATAGAATTTATTTACTTCCTCTTATAAATATGGTGAAATTGTGTATCTTAGATAAATGTCCATATTGATGTCTCCAAAACTTGATATCATTCTATCGGTTCTTTCAGTTGCGGATTCGTGCTAGTTCTCTTGCTACTCAATGCATGCTAATCTTTTCCTCATCCTTAGGGTCATCGTCTGGTTTATATATATATCATTATTTATGTCTATTTATATTATTTACTATATTATAGTATGTTTCATCTATATAAATAATAGATATTTATATAACTTATTTAAATTTAAGTACTTAGTCTATCACTATTTATACATTACCTAATAAGTAAATATTATTATTATAGTGAACTATATACTATATTATCTACTATACTATACTCTATAATTACTTAATATTCCTTCACCTAGTGGATCAGTTCTCGTTTTCCAATTAGCCCGTCATATTGTCATCTTTAAACTACTTAATGCTTAAGTAACAACTGGAATAAACATTTTTGGAATCAGTTTTAAAGATATTAGTACTGAATGCATGTTTTTAAAAAATACAAAAACAGCGATTTTAAAAAAGTTAATAAAATGTAGAAGAGTTATTTCTAAAAGCTTATTTTAAATTACGTAACTTAGTTGCCCTTTTAAATAATCGGGTGGTGTTAAAAAATAAAGAAATACCCAAGGATATACGCCCTCCCGATTGGCAAAGGAGTCTCGGGGTCCTCTCGGCCTTCTCGGGCGAACTAGGGGTAGGTATTATTCTCCCTCCCCTCCTCGGGGATGGTCCCTCTCGTACACGCGCTCTACTATATTGGATATATTTAACTGGAGTTCAGTATCGCGGGGGTTCTTTCCTCTACTCTCTTATCCATTATCGAATTATATGGGGTATGGAAAACCATCCCCCTATGTTTACCCTCGTCGGTTCGTAGCCCCTATTGGTGCCTGTTATAAATAATAATATTATTATAATAACCTATAACAAAATTATCACTATTTATTGGACGGGTTTCATCTTTAATCTATGTAAATATATAATATAATATTATAATATATATATATAATATTATATTTATATATATACTTAATACTATTATATATTAATATATAATGTTAATATAATTATATATTATAATATTAATATTATATTACTATTAATTAATAATATTATTAATTTTAAATATATATTTATTAATATGTTCATTAATTAACTTAATTTCAATTTCTAAGCTATCTTTTAACCATGATGATATTATTTTCATTAAGCTAAGACACAAATAGGCCAAGAGTATAGTAACCTGTTCGTTCGCATCTCCTATATGATAGTACGTATTAATAAATGAACTGGTTATTTATTAGTAAGAATCTCGTATCTTTATGATACGTGATTTTTATCATTATTATTAAACACAAAATATTAATTTTCTTTGTTATTCTTTATTACTACTATATATTATTTATCAATGTAACTCTCTCACATAATATAATCGTTCTTCATGGGTCTATACACTTTATTATAGCGGGTCTCCTATATTGAATGGGGTTCCTGTTAACTGTGTGTCCTAATTATTTTTTTATGAATAATAAGTAATTATACTAGTTCTTTTTTTAATGATATTACATATGTAAACTGGAAATGGATATTTATCGGGTATTATACATATTTTACTATTTTATTAAAAATATAGTATTTTTAATAAATAATACAAAAATAATAATAATACTTTTTGATATTATTATAATATATAATTATAATAACAAAAATAATAGTATTAATACCGAGCATTTTTTTTTATTATCTATAATAAGATAAATATACTATAATTATAATATATTACACTCATCCTATATATATAGTTAATTTATTTATTCTCATAAATATAAATACCCTATATTAATATATATACTATCATATATATATATATACTATATATAATATATTATATATATTCTTTATTTTAATATATATATATATATATATATATATATATTATATAGATTAATATATATTATATATATGGTATGGTTGATAATGGTAGGCAGCTTATTTCTGTGATAGGATAATTGGGGATATATGATGAGTAATTATTCATAATGATTGTGTGCTAAAGATGTTGCAGAAAAAAAATATTCTCTAACTCTTAGTGTTAATCAAGAAGAAAAAGTGTTTATAAAGATTTGGAGAGTGTAGTAAGTTTGATATAAGTGTATAAAATATGTCTTGAATTTAGTGGACAAGGTAGATGTAATGGGGATGTTAAATTTTATAATGGTTTGCCATAAACTTTTGCTTGTCCATTTTTTAAAATTGTATATTAATTATTTTTCTTTATATAAGAGCTATAGCTGTATAGTTAAGAACATTTTTATGATAGTATGAATGTTAGATGTAGAACGAATATTTTTTCAGTGAGATCTTAAAGTGGATATGGTGATTTATTTGCAGAAGACAAGAAATTGTACAAAGTAAGATATGAGTTAGTCTTACGCAAGTAATGTCTACACGACTTATTGCTAACTGTCTCTTGATATTGATATTATTTAGGTATTTGTGATGGTGTATAAAATCATCATATGATATGTTTATAGAAGTTGGTAGAAGAGTTTCGACAAAGTTTGTTAAATCGTAGGGTGTTTGAATAAGTTCATATTATTAGTTATAAGAGTAATGAGTGATTGGTGTAATAAAGTGGTTGAGGAGAATCCGTAGTTGTATAATAATCATGTTGAAATGTGTAGATATACAATTTGGACTACAAGTATCTGAGTTTTAAACTATTATAGATATTATTATTTGAGATAGTAAAATAGGGATAAGTAGGTAAATACTAGGTGTTGCATAGTATTTTGAGATTAATTATATTATAATAGTATATGGCATAGTATATTTATATATATGGTTATAATATATTTTTAGTAAATAAAAGTTATAATATATTAGAATATAATAAGTGATTGAACTAGGTACTTGGTGCTATTAAAAATACTTAAATCACTATTTAGTGGATTGGGGGTAAAATGGAGACTTTCTGATTTGGAGTTTGCTTACTCAGGTTCACTTTACATTTGAACGGTGTATGTTAATTCTACTCATACCAAAAGGTTGTAGATAATAATTGTTAAGATGTGAGTGAAAACTATGGCTATGTTGTGGAATATGGGACAAGTAAGTACGGCAACTATGTATAATTCTAATGTATAACCATTGGTGTGAATGTAGATTAAACTTCTTATAGAGGATAAGCGTGTATAGAGCGAGATGTACAGTAATGATGATGAGGAACTTGAGAGAGATATAAATACTGTATAAGATGGTATTGGAAAATTCGCTCAGGTATAGAAAATTGTATACAAGAAACGTGGGAGGGAGAATAATACAATCGGAATAGTGAATAGGCATAAAGTGATTGGCTCGTGGTCATATGCTTAATATGGATATGGGAACGTTGTAAGTTTTGTAGAATACTAATCAAGCGGAAATTATTTATAATTTTTTAAAGTTTTAAATCGGACTCTACGATGGGATTTTCGTGACGAGAGCACTGGGAATTGACCTACAGAAGCAAAAGATATTGGTCTGACGTCAGTATAAACAATATCTGACATTGGTTTGAATAGTGAATAGGAATTATAGTCAATTAATAGGTCTACGCTAAAGGCTATAGTAAATACACTTACTGTGCATAATAGAGTGTATGACGAGTAGAGATTATCTATTGATGTTAGGAGGAATATTTAGAGTATTGGTGGGTAGGCATGTGTTCAACTAATATACACACACCTCTGAGGGTGAGGGGGGATAACTCGACGTGTAGAGGCTAGTTGAATTTGTTTTGTAGAGCTCAAACGTACTAGAATGTGATCTTTTTTTATTTACGTACTGTAATGTATGTTTCATACAATCATTTCTGGGAGCTTGAGCGTGGATCGTTTAGACTTTCCTATTTAATGAGTAATATATTATTCGTTAGTTACTCAGTTTATTCGTGTGTATTGTTACGATCTCTCTAATGAATACACTTATGCCTCACCAACATCTTAATTGGGAACTTCGATGAATATGGAAGCATGTGGATAGTTTAAAGGCCATGGATAGTGATCATTATGTTAAATTATTTAATATGGATGCTATGTTTGTAAATCTAATAAGCTTAATATCATTAATACTTCGATATTTCACTATACTTTTGCTCATCTCACTCCTCACACGTAATACTTTCATATACAGCATATTTCTAATTTAATAGTGATTGTTTTTATCTCATAAATTTAGTATTTATATATGATAGATATATGAAATTATTACTAAATATTCACTTATATATATATGCTTAAATAAATAATTATATTATTAGTTTATATCTATAATTGATAGATAATAAGGCAAAGCTATTTAATTGAGCGGCTATATTAGATTTTCTTAAGGGTATCAGATAATTATATATTACAGGATAAATACTACTATATATTATATTCTATTGACTTTTTATATCACTTCATATAATTACTTTAGTGAACATTAAGTTTATTCATATTAATGATCATATTTTGACTATATTGCACGCGCAGTATACGTTGATAAAAATATATTTCATTTATATGACAAACATATCGTTATAGTCACTTTAATACTCTCACATCAACCAGCCATGTTGCCAGAAACCTAAACCATTTTCATATCATCTTCATGAAGTATTACTTGAACGAAATGTCAGATTGTGATAATTTCAAGTCTAAGCATACAGAACATCCTCTCTTGGTATTCTATATATGAAAGCATGATCAAGTCCTGGCGGCTATAGATGTAATTAAACCATAAAAGTGTATCAATAATCATTGTATGTGCTTCATATTATTATTGATAACTCAAGGAGACGTTCTCGATTATATTATTGCGTTGTGTATATAATATTATTAATAAATACAGTACATGTATTTTACAAACTAACGGAAGTTTGAAAATTAGGATAAAATATTAACTATAAATAATTATTTAGATGTTGTACTTGAATTTTATTTTGAGGTGGAGTAGGCCGTTCTATCAGGATTCCTAATGTTGCATTCGGGTAGCTATGTTATAAAAAAATTCTGAAGTAGTATATACGGTGTGCCATAGTTTACTTCTTATTCATAGAAGACGTACGGGTATGCGCTATGCTTCTTTACATCTAAAATTACTATAGATCTCTTTTTAAGAATAGTGCGACTTGCGAGTTTTATTATTAGTATTAACTTTATTGCAGATACAAAAGAAATAGCCATCTTTTAAGGTAAAAATATAGTCAGTGAGTATCAGAATGACTATATCTCATAATTTCTGTGAGGGTAAAGAATCTTTCTGCATGCAAATTGTTTAAAAATAGCGTACTGACTATGTATAGATCTCCAGCGTTATAAACATACATTCTGAGAAGGATGAAAAATTGAAATCACGAATATTATATTATAGATTATTTGTAAAAAGACTATTCTTTCATTTAATGTAATACTTGGAATTGGTATTGCGGATTATATGTTTGGGTACAACTAAACGGAGAAATAGGAAGGGAACATGTGTTCCAACCTTGAATAGCGGAGAGATTACACAATATATAAAAACCATAACTTTCAGTATCTTCTCATTATCTGCGAGGCATCTGTAATTGTGCTGTACGGAAAATCCATGTGATAACCCTTGGATGAACATTATTAGAGGTTCTAATTATGAAAAGGGCTAGTCATATCATATATTGTTAGATAAGAGCTTGTAGTATTTATTTCAAGATATTAAAGTGAAGAAAAATACTGAGTGGTAAAAAAATTAGGTTTTAGTCGTAAGAAAATACATATATCATATCTTAAAGGAGAATAAGTGATATACATATAACCCTACTTCTTAGAAAAAATTCGTGACTGGGTCGATGTTAGTGTTGGTACGATTGTCATAAGTTGTAAAGAAGTTGGTAGTTGGAGAGTTGCTTTCATTTATTGTGGGAATAAAGACAGTAAAAAGAAGTTGAGCGTTTAGTTTAAAAAGATTCAAGAAGGTGGCCATTACGAGTGCGTGTGAAGTCATTTCGGTTAATAAAGGGTACCTTTCGTCAGGCATTTCTTGTATGGGTGGGTTAATAGTTGGCGCTAGAAAATTATCTGTAATGGATGACATTTTCCTCGCGCACCCTTTTCCGTGGAAAGTGAAAGACTTTTCAGAATTGGAAGGAGTATCATGTTTATTCCTCATGCTAAAAAAATAGTGTAAGAGAGAAGATAACGATGTCATATCATATGTTGGCATAGGACATATACAAATTGTATAGGAGGGTAACGTGGGGTTATGTGCTATTGACAAGGTATTCTATAAAGGTGATTATCTATATTGGAGATACACAACTTATTTGGCTTAGCTCAAGACCTTTTTAACTCTTTTCATTGTTCACTTGAAAATATGTGTGAGGAGAAAAAGGAATATATATTTTTTTTTATTAATGTTACTTATTAAACAGTAATTAAAAACATGACTACATAAATATGCTTTTTCAATGTTTTATTAGTAAGCTAATTGATTTTTGATTCAAATATATTGGGTTTCATGAGGTTTTTTCACTCAGTGGTATCAGCATAAGATATAAAAAGAGGGTTTATTTATAGGACAAAAATATCGTTGGTTTATCTGATTCTCTTTTAGGCCATAAAAGATTAAATTGTAATAATTTGATGGAACTTGGAAGCCTACTAACCAGGCGCTTTATTTATTTAGACTTAGTTATTTATCCTTATAATGATAAATCCTAACTTTGATATTATATAGCTTAAAACCTTAGACGCTAACATATAACTCTTAATAATTAACATATAATGGTCTTATATACCCTGATATAACTATATACGCTGAATAACATAACTATCATACGTAACACTATTACTACTTATTATACGCTAAATATATAATACTTAATATATATACTTAATACTTATTAATAACTAACTATACTATTGTGACTTTAACGTTACTATTACACCATAACTAACCTAGTATACTTACTTAATGATATTCTTTAACTTAACTAATAAGTATACCTATACCTTATATATATACTAATCATCTTAACTTAAACTATATACACTTATAATATACCCTAACATACTATATAATATACACACATAGAATACAGCTGCCCGTAATTAATGACGATATCCAAGCTAGGCCTAACTACCTATTGAACTATGTATATGGTACTTCTTACCGGAAATACTAGATTAACCTTGAAGATCAACCTAACTAGACGCTGTGAGAATCTCTGGAAATATTTACGTATACCCTATCATAATTTTACGTGCTACTATCTTAGGTAGCTATGTTTACCCTTATTGTAGTTACTGATTTATTATTATATTTTTAGTAAACATTATTCCATAATTAAAATGATCATTTTGGAACAATTAATTATTTTTTATGGTTAAGTACTTTATATATACATATATTTTATTAATTATTTGACAATATAAGAATTCATCGGTATGTACAAGTTTTGATTGCGTATCCATGAGAAAAATCTTATACATAATTATGGTTCTAATCTATATATACTCCATATAGTTAAATTATATGTATATTATTATATATTTAGATATTTATATATTGTGATATTTTTTTTTATTATTAATTTGGTATATATATATATATTATCTGCTTATTATAAATTATATTAGTTATAGTATATTAAAGCTATGAATATTAGAATAATATTAATATTATGGCTATTTAAATAATTATAATTAGCGGTTTATTATTTGTGATATATTATTATTATAAATATATATATATATAAATTTAGTTATTTCTATATTAATTTATTATTTATAGATTAAATATATATATTTATGGCATATAGTAATGATTTTTTTTCTTTCTTCCATTTAAAATGTATTTATTTATTTTTATATTTCAAAAAATTTATTCTCCTGATTAAGTCTGACACACACTTCTTGACAAGTATATGTATATGCATTTGAGAGTAGGTTTTTTATATGTCATATATAATTCTTTCTCTTTTTCATAGTATTCAACATTATATATATTATTATAAAAATTATAGCTGTGTTAGATCTATTCCATAATTTCAAACTGTACACGCGTAATTTTTCATTAATATATTTATTCATCAATTAGATATTGTAAAAAAGTATATTACCATATTCATATATATATATATATATATATATATGCTGACCAAAAGTATACTACTATGTTATTATTGCTGATAGTTCTTAATGAATGCCTATATATAGTATTATATATTATATATTATACTTGAACTATTATTAATTACTATATTAGCATATATATATTATATACATATATAATTAATTATGTGGCTTTATACTACCTCAATAGATAAGCTATATTTCTTTGGAGCTGGGTGTTACGAACCTTATTGCTTCTTCATAGGTGTTGATTGAGAAGTGAATGTGTTCAGACTTTTATATCTTGCTTACTTCTACATTTCGCGAGTAGAGGTTGAGCCCCTTAATTCCTAAATATAAAAATAACAAAAAACATATAGTGAATATAGTACCAAGGGAAACGGTTAATTACTATTCACCCACATATGAAAATCATATTCTCTGTCTAGAATAGAATTTTTCTAACGATATATAGAGCTTATGATGGAGTAAGTTAGATAGCAAATTTGATATCTGTTGTTGAGAGAGGCTGTTTTATGTATAATTACATATACATAGCAGAAAAGAGGTTTCTTCCCCGTATATCCCATATATCGCATAAATACGCAGCTTACATTGATATCGGAGCGTGTTCCTGAGCGCATCTTGCCTTTTGACATAGTGTGAGTCTCACACCGTACAAAAATCATTGGTTTAGTGGAGGAGCTGTTATTATGTATATTGATATATTATTAATTTACAGGGTTTTCCTGAGATATTATGAGGTTGATACATTTGCATAAAGCAGCCTTACATTTGATATGAGACTCAACACCAAGAAATTTAGCTTTAAAAATTGTTATGTATTTGTAATTTCTTTTGATTAGGGGGAGAGAGAGAGAGAGAAGAGAGAGAGAGAGAGATGAGAGAGATGAGAGAGAGAGAAAGAGAAGGAGAGAGAGAGAGAGAAGTAGATGAGCACTAGACGAGGAGATATTCTTGGGCATGTCTTGATTATCACTTCCATCGTGTGCCCCTGTTCTTTCGCGCCCATAACTTTCGTGTCTTAGTGATAGGAGCTTTGTATAAAATTCTAGATTAATTCAAAGCTTTGTTCGTGGTATTTATTTTAAACTGCATTTATATAAGTCAGCTCACCATTTCACCGAGCATAGGGATATCTCAATCCGATTTGTTCGCATGTTTAGAGTTATTATGAAGGTATATGATAAGTGAGCTATCTCGGCTTTTGATTGGACGTGGTTGCTATTTTACTACATTTATTTCATATTATCAGAATTGTTAGGAAATGTTGTTGTCTTGAAGCTTTAATTCGTAGGTTTTGTCGTGTATTGATGAGAACTAAAATTATTCCGGGCTATATGTGGATCTGGTTTATTAGGTAACTATTGCATATATTAAAAAACAAAGTTCCGTTGAAATCTTGATGACTCCTTTGATTTTGAAGGAGACTCTGTGGAAATCACAACATTTCATTGACTGCATACTATTACCATGAGTCTAAAAATATTTTAACCTACTATAATATAATTATAATAATACAAATAAAATATATAAAATAATACATCCAACAAAAAATAAAAATATATAATAATTAATATATTATATATATTAATAATAATAATATAATAAATATATCTCTGATGACTAATATGGCATACCATACTCTCTATATCTAATATTGCGCTAGTATAACATATAATGCCAAGCTATTAGATTACTATACATATAATATTAGATAGATGATTCTGATAAATTGTGATGGAAAAATAAATAAACGGCCATATCCAGAGCTGTTATTTTATCCATCCATATTAATAATATCTTATATAAATAATATATAAATATAGCAATTGTGTCGAAATCCATTACTAAATTCAATGATAATTATACACATTTGATGTCTATTTTAAATCTCCTGGAGATTTTAGGACTAATTGCTTTGAAATATTATATTTATATATATAATATCACATAATATAATATAATAAATCGCAATTTCAGTGGTATGCTATTGTATCAGTTTCATTATATTGTTTATCAAACTAACTGGTTTAAGATTTTAGACCTTCTTTATAACATGATAATTTATGCTCTAATTATTAATCAATCATGATGCGTTATGATACAAGCTGTTAGTAACTATTGAATAATCACAATGTATTTCCTAATCGTTAGTAACCTCAGTTTAGGCTCCACCGACTAATATCTAGGTTTTCGCCCTAACATTTGGTCTATTATACATCTAATTCAATATAATCACTATAATAATATGTATATTAATGTAAAATATAGCTGTAGTAGTACAGTTGGTCGTAATAGTCTAGCTCTATTCTTGTTACGTTAATCCTGCGATACGTTTGGTGTTCAGTCGAGTTTAGGTTTAGATACTAGTTTAGACATCTATTTTTGTTCGTGATATTTGTAATGAATAAGTAACATGTAATTCTATTTTCAGTATGATTTTAAAAACAGGCTGGTTTTAATTTATTTCAATTATACTTAAATAAAATAGAATTTGAAGTGAATGAACAATGCTAGCTTTGTAACTTGTGTGGGACAGTTGCTTTTAATTAATATGGAATGATAATCGAGATTTGAGATAGGCGTGGCGTTATGTATTCCAACGAATAACGACAACATTAATTTTTTAACAAATATAATGGATAATGGTTTAATCTTAATTATTACTCCTTTAAATACTTGTGTTTCGCTCTGGTAGTTCGATCTGTATACCGATGTTATTTCCACTTCGAAGAGTGGCCTTCCAACAGTACTAGCTGCAGAGCTGAGGCGGGGCGCTCTTTCCGGTAGCGGAAGTGGAGGCGCAAATGACGGCAGTTGCTGCTCGATAAGTCTGGGGGGGGGTGGACGCAGGCGGCTGGAACCGGACGGGGCGAGAACGAGGTTGTGTTGGCGGTGCAGGAGTGTGGAGCGAGAGGGCGAGGAATTACGGAGGAGTGGAACATCTGCAGTACGACTTGTGGGAGGCATGGCAGGAGGTGGTTGAATGGGAGGGGATTGGTAGAGGTAAGGAGAAGGAGAAAAGGAAGAGGATCTGGGTAAAGAGGAAGGAGTGCTTGATTTTGTAGAGGGAGATGAAGGAGGAGAAGAGTAGGGAGGAGATGAAGGAGGTGGGGAATCTGGTACAGGATAAGAAGATGAAGTATCAAAGGATTAGAAATTGGTTTTTGGAAAAAAACCAAGGTCGAATCTTGGACGGTCAGGAGGATTCGCATGCAAAAATCGAGGTTTGAGAGACATCGATCGATATAGACGGTGGTAGTGAGTAGAGCTGTCTTTGAGAAACTTACCTTTCCTTCCGAAGTAACACCGGGGCCCGTAGTACTTTGGGTTGGAGGTGAGAAAACGGTGGGAGTCATGCTCACAAAAATGGGTACATAGAGAGGGAGGAAATTTTCGAATGTAAAGTTGTTACGGCTCTTTGCTGGCGGGTCGGAGTAGGTTTCCAGGAGGAGAAGGCGCAGCGTTTCAAGCGAGAGTGAGATAAGGAGTGGGATTCAGCAGTGAGAGGGAAAGATTATGAGAGAAAAAGACTCGCCGCAGCAGAAGGAGAGTAGAGCATAAACGAGTTCGGAAGCTGGAACTATACTGAAGTCTTCATAACGGCCGGTGCGCGTATCACCAAGCTTAACCAAAAGGAGGGTTCGTCAATGTCTGTTGTGGATGTGCAGAGAAGGACTTTAAGCTGGCACCGGTGACCCTTTCACAATCCGTCTCCGCCGATATGGGTGGAACTTAACTGGTTTGTTAATGAGTCTTATCTCAGACCAAAGCAAAGCGATCAAATCTTTCCAAGGAAGGATTTCGAAAACGCGACTTGATCCGCTTTGTGACGGAGAGAGCAATGCAAACGAGAGATCCAATGGAAGAAAGCTTGCATAGATTCGGGCTGTAAGCGACAGAGAGTGGGATAGATTCCGTCAACGATCACCCGATACAGGTGAGGATATAGCGCTTGCCATGAGAAGGTGGGAGAGGTTCAAGCAATGTCGTGTTTGACTCTCTCAAAACTTGCGGGCCGTGGAAGGCAAGAAAGTGCCTAAGGGAGCTTTAGTATGTTTTGCACTTTAGACGCTGACAGCTATACAGGCGGGAAGCCAGTTAGACTCGCTAGTCGCGTTAATTTAGGCCACACAAACGAGCTGTTATCCAGTTTGCGTGAAGCCTCGTGCGAGCCAGGGGTGTGAAAGCGATGGAGATTGCCAGAAGACTGCTTTCGGAGAGATCAGGTAAAGGAGAGGATTGGCCTGTTGAAATGCTCGACAAGAGCCCTTCTCCTATCTCGGAAGATTGAGCACATCAGCGTGAGAAGAGTCTGTGAAGATGCGATATTGTCTTGCTCTGGCAGCAGGCATCGGCTGGCGTACTAACTGTCAGGAATGGGAAGAGGTATTTCATCCGAAAATGAGCATCCGCGGTGAATTTCCACTCCGGGATGTGGCGTATGTCTGTAGTAAACTGGGAACTCAAGGTGACGAGCTTCACGGGGGGAGTGACGTTCATGTCGCCGTGAAGCCATTGCGGAAGTGATCGCTTTGTGGTCGGCTCAGGATGTGGAACTCCGTCTTCCACAAAGAGAAAATGCGACCCGCGGTACTAGAAGCATTCCGTCCAAAAGCATATACTGTTTCGGCGGGTTGCAGTTGAGTGAAAGAAGGCAGTGGGACCATTGCCCTTTTGGAATGCTGAGAAGCACACGCCAACGCGAAATCGGAGGCCATCTCATGCATCATCGCTGGTGGGTATGTGGGGAGGATGAACTTAAAGGAGGGCGGAGCGCAGGGGTCTTCTGGTAAGCCTAAAAGCAGACCTCTGCTGCCAGAGAGACCAGCGACTTGTGTTGCTGTCGCTGTTAGGAACGAAGAGTGCAGTAAGCGGGCCTAGGAGGCGGCTGCGCTGATTTTCAGAATTGTGGTAAAGTTGATCATTCCGAGATAATTGAAGAAGTTGCTTTTGCTTTGGGGGACGAGGAGGCTCTGATAGGTGCGAAAGCGGTCTTCAAGGGCAATACCTCAGCAGAACTGTGTGCACAAGAATGGTAAGAGAAGAGCCGCCGAATCAGCTTGGTAGGATGAGACGAATTCCGCAGCATCATCACTATTTACAAAATGCGGCCGCGGTGCTTCCATGATCGTTTTCAGGGAGAGGAGGAAGGACTAAAGGATTTTTATCTAAATATCGCCGAAGCAAGGAAGGCCTACGGATGGATAGATAGATGACTCTGGATGCAGGACTGCTGCATTTTTAAAACGGACTGGCATTCGTTGTTCTCAGAGGCAAAGGGGGGTGATTACAGCTGTCTGGGGAACGTCCTCCGGAGCCACGGGATTGATGGTAGCTCGATTAAGTCAAAGAAGAAAAAATGGTGGTTGCCAAACAGGTTGGAAGTTGAACTTTTGTATATGCGGTAAGTACGCGTATCGGTGTGTGGCAGACGATTCAAAGCCTAAAATCACCAAGGGGTCTCCAACGCCCGGGTGGCCAAAGTCAAGCAACGCCGAAATAGACCCAACAACTTTTGGAAGGGCGGCACAATGAAGTTGCAAATGTGTCAAACTCGGCTTCGGCGGCCTTGACTTTAGGGTGGGAGGCGACCGGCGAGTCGAGCAGGTGGGTGGGGCCGTAGTATTTTTGATATGATGCTTGCAACCCAGAATGCTTAAGAGGGGTATCGAAGATGCAGGGGATGCAATTAAAAGAAGCGGATTTTCTCGCAGGAGGGGTCAAAGGGGGAGACAGCTGAAGAAGTTGGAAGGCAACAGCAGAAATTAACCCTTGAGCGAAGCATAATAGCACCGGATATAAAGAGAAATTGTCGCCATCGACGCATGAAGTCGCATTAGAAGACGCATAGATTAAAAATGGGCAAAAAAAATCAGCACGAGTGGGCTGTGTAACCTGCCAGACGAGAAAAAACCCATGGGAACTTGCGGCGGAGAAAAGATCCAACGTCATAACCGCTCACCATATAACGGAATGGAAGAGCCATTAGCAGCGAAAAGTTGCGCAGGGAGGGCGATGCAGAGTTGGACGGTCTGGTAACCAGCGAAAGGCTGGCCCAGAATCGTCAAGTAAGAGTTTAAAAGACCTGTCGGTAGATACGAAGAAAACTCCTGTGCATTAGTAGGAGAGGAAGTAAAGGCTGCTCCG
>JABUQX010039137.1:0-10000 GCA_015478945.1 Trachelipus rathkii
CACTTCAGCTCGAGCCATAACTCGACTTTCGCTTTCGCGGACGGTCATCTCTAAACGGGGACTGTCGCTGATTTTCGTGGAATGATTCCGATACTATAAAATAAACAAAAATTTAGAGCAAAGGGAGGAATTTCTTTAAGTAGAAAAACATTTCAAAAGAGGAAAATGAAAAAAATTTGCTAAATTATTTAGAATTTATTTATTTAATTTTATTTTGTTAATATCAATGCTATATAATACATACATCCAAATAATATTAAATTTACCTCGTAATCGATATCAAATTTATTTCCGTTTTAATCGCCTTAACAAAATTAAATTTAGACTAAGACAAATGAAAAGTATAAAAACGATAATTAAGGTCATTTTCGCATCACTATGGCCTAAGGTACTGTTATCGCTTTTTTGATCGGTAATTTTCGATGAATTTATGCTATCGAAAGTTGATATCTGAATATTTTTAGAGCTTACATTTCCTTTGATATTAAATTTCTTATCGAATAACGCAGTAGTTGAAGTTTTAATATTACTCTCAGCTTTTTCATCATATATCGGTGAAATAATAAAATTGGTGATTGTTGGAGTCACGTTAACAAAATTGGTAATTGTTGGAATTACGTTTCCAAAATGAGTCGTGACTTGATCTTTTCCGTTTATCAAATATATTTCTGTACTGATGTTGCGTTTTTTCTCAATGATAATAGGCGGATTATTAGTCGAATCAACTTCTTTGATACTCGATTTCATATCTTTTTCAGCCAAAAAAGAGGTATTAGCATAAGAAATAGCGCTCTCATTGATCCATGATATCGTTGCGGAAGGAATATTTATAGTATTGCTATTGATGGGTGATGTTGAAAGAACTAATTCATCCGGTCGGTTAACATTCTCAACATTTATTTTTTTTAATCTTTCAATTGACCGAAAAGTCCTATTAGTACCATCTTGTTCTTTAATATTTGATTGTGTAACATTAGCATTTGGAGACGAAAAAACGTTTTTTTCTGTTTGAGTATTATTTCTCAAATTAAAATATTTTATTGGAAGCAAATCGTCGAATGTAAACAATTCGGTAGTGTTTTGAATAAATAAGGGTTTTCCGTTTAAGTTTGGAGGAGTGTTAGAACAAAAAGTAGCGCATTTTCCTCTTATTTCCAAGCCGCAAAATTCGAGGTTTTTAAGTTCGTATATATGCGCGGCGCGTTCATCATTCGCTTTTGAGAGATTTTTAAAATTATCATTGTCATAGAAGTTAGTTGTAAAAACTAGGTGCGAAAATTTATGGTTTTTTGTAGTGTCTGATTTAAAAGTAAAATTTAAATACTTTTTATTATTACGAACCTGGACATTAAATTTGAGATTGATCGTAGATTCGGAAAAATAAATTCTTTTAGTCTTAAAAGGGCGGAAGCCGCGTTTATAAAAGTTGCCATTACTGATGATACTACATTTCATTGATGGTGGTAAAAACATCAGTTTAATTTCAAGATCGGGAAACGACTTGCAAAAATGGCTCTCTAATTTTGATAAAAAAATATTCGATTCATATACGTAATACAAATTATAAAAATAACTTTGCTGCTCTCCTGTGATCGGGAAATATACACAAGAGTATTCTGTCTTATTTTCGCCATTCGTAAAACAAGCGTGTAATTGGGTAGGAAAATCACAAAGTGCAAAGAAAAGGGAAAAGGAAATAATGAATATCATTAAATGATTAATATATCGTTGTATTGTATGTAGTAGTAAAGAAATTTTTGAAAAATATGCTTTTAAATTTATTAAAAAAAATTATTTTTAATTTTTTTATTTATTTAATTTGTAAATCTCTCATACTATATTTAGATTATCGAGTGACTAAAAAAATGAAATTTCTTACTTTTTAACTGGTTGAGAAGCTTTGATAAATAAATAAATTTTTAGACGTATTTCGTAAGGCTGGAAGCACCTTTCTGTGACCCTCCCGAAACGTAACAGAAAACCTGTGACCCAAAATATCTTGAAAGACAACTTGATTATTTACTAAATAAAAGCTTAAAGATATGAACGATCACTATAATAATTTTTTATTTTTTTATTGTTTGTGCCTGTATATATAAATATATATATATAGAAATATTTTTTTATATATATTTATATATTTATATAGTTCGTGGAATTTAAATTACATAAAAAATAAATTTTTATTCATTTTTTTTTCAATAATCACTGATATAAACCGCGCATCTCTCTCATCTGTCCTAATTATATTTATATATATATATATATATATATTATATATATATATATATACATATATAATATATATTAATACAACAATATATTTAATTATATAATATATATATATATATATATATATAATATATATAATTATATTTAATTATATATATATAGATAATATATAATATATATATATATATATATATAATATATATATATATAATATATATATATATATATATATTATATATATATATATATATATATATATTTATATATATATATATATATATATATATTATATATATATAATATTATATATATGGGTATAATTATGACGGTTTTCTCTTTTTCCTGTAAAAACTTCCCCAAAGGACTCACGAGATTTGGTTCCTGACAGTGACGAATTATATAAAATTAATTTAACCTCTGCACCTTTATTTAGTAACCGTGGAATAACACGAAAAATTTTTTAGTGGTACAAAACATTTCGGGGGTCCCCTGCCCCCTGGCCCCCCTGGCCCCCCTGGCCCCCCTGGGCCCCCTGGCCCACCTGGCCACTCCTGGTCCACCTGGATACGCCAACTGTATATATAGTAATAATATATATAAATATATATAATATATATATAGTATATATATATAATATTATATATATATATATATATAAATATATATATATATAATTATATAATTTATATTATATATATAATAAATATATATATAATATAAAAAATATATAAATATATATAATATATATATATATATATATATATATATATATATATATATATATATATATATATATATATATATATATATATTATTTCTCTTTTTTTATTATTTACTGTATTAAATCTAATTAAACCTTTAATTAATGTGCACAAATAAGTTTATATATATATATATATATATATATATATATATATATATATATATATATTATCTATCATTCATCATTCATCATCATCAGTCATCATCATCATCATCATCATCATCATCACATCCCACCTTCTTTCCCCAGATTGGGGGTGAGGTGTGTAGCATACACCTGAAACAGAAAAGTAGTAGAAGAACATGACGCAAGTCGAAAAGAAAGACAAGCCTTATCGTCCCGTGTGTGTTTTGCGTGTCGTAAGAGGCGACTAAATGGACAGATGTATATCTCATATCC
Organism: Trachelipus rathkii; assembly: GCA_015478945.1. NCBI lineage: Eukaryota > Metazoa > Arthropoda > Malacostraca > Isopoda > Trachelipodidae > Trachelipus > Trachelipus rathkii. The sequence continues at coordinate 3,395 of JABUQX010039137.1, forward strand.
ACACTCTTCTTTCAGACAACACCTTATATCCCTGTGTGTGGGGGAGAGAAAGAATTCCCGAAGTTAAGTTCTGCGCGTCGTAGACGGCGACTAAAGAGACAGTGATAGTTGGGTTGACTACCCACTATCACTTATCTCTTGTCATGAATGCTAATGCATGCCTCGGAGAAGGTCGTGATCACCGTTAGAGACCTTCTGTCTTTCGGCGAAAATGTATGATTCGTATGGGTTCATGGGATGTCAGAGGAATAAATGATGTATTTAGAAAGGGTAAATTTAATTTGCTCGCTGTAAATGAAACAAAAATGAAAGGAAGCGGTGAAGATGAGTGTTGTGGTGTGAAATGGGGGTGTGTGCTGGAGTGGAAAGAAATGAGAGGGGGAAAAGGAGTAGCGATTCTAATGAATGACCTGTGGCACAGGGCTATGGTGGATTTTGCTAGTGTGAGTACTAGAATTCTAATGGTAAAATTTAAGTTTGAAAAAGTTAAGGTATGCGTGGTTGAGACATATGGTCCATCTTAGAGTGATGTTAAGGAGAGTGCGATTTTCTGCGATAATCTGAATGATGTTTCGAATGGGGTAAGTAGGAGCTTCAGATTGACTGTGTTGGCAAAAATGGCTTGGATAGGTGATCAAAAAATTGATGGTATAACAGATGACTTTGGGGAGATGAGAGAAAATGAGAATGGTAGGAAGGTGATTGATTTCTGTGAGGAGAGAGGTATGTGTGTAACTCCAGAATTTCTTTCAACAACAAATGAAGAATTGCAAATAAGTATACTAGAGTTGGTGTAGGTAGAGATGGTATCAAAGTGAAAAGTATGTTTGATTTTGTGTTGGTGAAGAAAGTGATATTGAAATATGTGATAGATGTTAAATCAGTGAGGGGGTTAGGAATTGGATTATCGGATTATTATATTGTTTTGTGTAACATTAAGTTAGTTGATAGTGGAAAGCGATAAGGAAGAAAGTGGGAAGTATTAAGAGTGAGAAGTTAAATGAACAAGGTAATAAGAAAAAGTATTTAGGAGCGCTTGCAAATAAATAAATTGAATGTGAACAAGATGAAACTTAACAAAATCGGGACGCAAATAAAGGAGGCATTTTTTATTAGTGCAAGAGAAGTATGAAGATGTTTTAAAGCAAGAAGTAAGAATGTTAACAGTAAGTGTTGGAATGAAGAGTTGATGCAAGTGGTTAAAACTAAAAAAAAAGGCGTGGTTGAATGTACTAAAAGCCAATGATGAGGTTTCAAAAGAAAGATGTTTGGAATTATATAAGAAGGAAAAAAGAAAGATTACAGTTTGCACATGTAGGATAAAAAATGAGGTAAATGAACAGCTTGGAAGAAGGATGAATAGGGACTTACAAGGGAATAGTAAGCTTTTCTGGAAGGAAGAGCAAAAGGTTAAGAATGGGAGTAAGGGGAATCTACTTAGAATAATGAATAGGGATGGTTCTTTCTTAACTGGATGTGAGGGGAGTGTGGAGGGAATACTTGGAAAATCTGACTAACATGTGTGTGGGCTTGATGGTGCAATAAGGAATAGGTATTTTGGGGATGAGGTCATTAGTAAGGAGGAGAAAATGGGTAGAGTGAGAAAGTTGAAGAATGGCAAATCTGCAGGCATAGATGAAATTACTGGTGAAATGATCAAGAATAGAGGCGAGATGATGATTGAATAGATTTTGAAGGTGCGTAACAAATCGTTTATGGAGGGTATAGTTACGAGGGATTGGAGGAGAACAGTAATAGTACCTTTATATAAGGGTAAGGGGGATAAGGGGAACTGTAGGAACTTTAGGGTAATTAGTTTATTGTGTTGTAGGGAAGATATATGCTGTTTTTTTTGGTCGAAAGAGTGCGTCGAGTGACCGAGGGACTGATTGGTGAAGAACAATGTGCACTTAGAAGTGGTAGAGGATATGTGGATCAAAATTTTACATTGAAACAAACGATTGAGAAAATGAGAGTGAAGAAGAATAAATTATATTTAGGTTTTATGGATTTGCAACAGGCCATTACAGGCGTATGATAGGATTAATAGGGAAGCTCTATGACAGGTGTTAATGATATATAGTACTGGTGGTAGGCTTCTGAATAGAATCAAAAGTATGTTATGACGATAGTGAAGCGTGTGTAAAAAAATGGAGTTGAAAGTAATTGGTTTAATATTGATAGCGGAGTGAGACAGGAATGTGTTATGTCTCCATGGTTATTCAATTTGTAAATGGGTGTGGTTATGAAAAAATTAGAGGTAGGGGTGACAGGTGAAATTGTTAGAATGATGGAGAATGGAAGAGAGTGGAGAGTACCCTATTTATTATATACGGATGATTTGGTTTTGTGTAGCGAATCTGAAGAGAGTTTGAAAGTGTTGGAAGATGGGTTTGGTAAGGTGTGTAAAAGGAGAGGTTTGAATGTAAATATGGATAAGAGTAAGGTTATGGTAGTAAATGAGGGGAGTCCGCGGTGTGAAATTATGTTAGATGCTGAGCAACTGGAACAAGTGTCTGATTTTAAATATTTTGGAAATATGTTGGATGAAAAATAACTGATGATGCAGAGTGTAGCAAGTAAGTTGTGAATGGTAGGAAAGTGGCTCGTGTAATTAAATCGTTGATGGATGTAAAGAGACTATGTCTTGAGTGCGCTTGGGTTTTTCATGAGGGAACGTTGTTACCTGTGTTAATGTATACTAGTGAAACTATGGTATGGAATAAGAGGTATAGATCTAAGGTACAATGTGTTCAGGTGGACAAACTTAAGGGTGTGTTAAGTGTTAGAAGGATTGATAAAATGAGGAATGAAAGCATTAGGGAGTTTTATGGCGTGAATAAATTTGTAAATGAGAGAACAAACGATAGTACATAGAGATGGTTTGGTCATATGGAAAGGATGGATGATAGTCGGTTGGCTAAGCTCATGTATAATGATGAGTGTACTGGGAATCGACCACTGAAAGACCGAAGAAAAAGTGGATTTAGTCAGTAAAGGAATTTGAGTTTGCCAGAGGCGAGAAGAAAGGTGCATAATAGGAGTGAATGGAGGGGTTTTTGTGAGGGAGTATATATGGTTGTGGGTTTGGCCCTGAGGATGAACTCCACATTGACAAGATATCACAGTGAGGGTCCGTCGCAGTCTCGTGAAACCCTAGGGTGGATTTTCTGAATGCGACAAGTTCTCACTTAAGAGGATAAAGGGTATATATATATATATATATATAATAATATATATATATATATAATATATATAATATATAATAATATATATATATATATAATAATAATATATAATATAATATATATATACATATATTAGATTGATGCACAAAAGCGACATTCCTGAAATCTCAGGACACCCTCTAAAAAATGAAATTATTGTCTAAAAACATTCTGGCAAAATTTCAACCTCAAATGAATAACTTTTAGAGGCGCTACCGTATTAGAACATTTAAAGGAATCGTTAGAATGTAGATCGTTTTACAAATTGTACACATAAACCTAGTATAGTATTTATAAACTGTTTTTCAAAAGCTAAAATATTCAAAGCAATAGCAATAGCAATAGCAAAAACAACCGAAAAGTAACAGATTACTATATACATTGGTAATTGGCAACACTTTACAGTTCTACTTAATAAACGAAATAGCAGCCCTTACAGCTTTATGAGTTACGTCTTGATTGTGACGCAGTATCGTAGACATTAGTACCTTCGTCGCTGTGACTCTGTGTAGTAAGTGCATCTGTTTTAAATATGGAAAGGCGTACACGTCGTACAACGGATATTTGGCTTATTTCACATACTATAGAATATCTGAAAGAGACTCAGCTCCCATCAAAGCGGGAAACAATGGCATTGTTTATGAACTACAAATTGAACAAAAAACAACAGGTGAAAATAGCCGCTCTGTCTACTGCCGTAGACGTAATGGCAGTGTGGGAAAAAGCAGGCATCCCAACAGTGTTGAAATGCCATGTCGTCGAAAAAATAAAGAAACTTTACAATGAATGGGGAAAATTAAAAAAGAACAGAAATAATAAGAAGAAACAGTCATGTGGTCTGGTTCAGAAACAAGAGAGATGGAAAAACGACTTAGATAATCTGTTTGATATTGCGCATGCAAATGCTCTTGACATGATACAGATAGACGAAGATCGTGCGTTTTTGATGCTCCAACGGGAAAAAAGACAAGGCAAAATGGTTGGAGTGGATAAAACGTTATTACGGAAAGAAAAGATTGCCAGAGAGAGGGAGTCATTGCTTGTTACAAAGAGAAAGAGGGAAGCAACAACGTTTGATGTAGCTGCGTTGTCAAGTTCAAGCACATCAGGGTCGAATAACAATAGTTCATCATCAGATGAAGAATATGTGTTAGAACCTCATCAGCCATCAACGTCGAGAGGAACGAAATCAAAGCCAAAACGAGTGAAACTTATGGACACATCCATGCTTGCAGCTCTTGATGCTACCAAAATAAGTGACAGATCTGCTTCACAAATCTTGATCCCAGCAGTAGAAGCTCTTGGTCACAACTGTGAAAAATATAGCATCAGCTATTCATCAGTAAGACGAGCAAGACAACAAAACAGGAAGAAAATGGCAGAAAACTTGCTGAAGGATTTCAAAACAAATTGTCCTCTGCAAATACATTGGGATGGCAAATTAATGGAAGATATTACCGGTCATGAAAATATCGAACGACTGCCAGTCCTAATTTCTGGACTAGGTGTCGATAAGCTTCTTGGCGTTCCGAAGCTTACCCGTGGAACAGGTAAAAATATTGCAGATGCTGTATATCAATTAGTATTGCAATGGGATATATCTAAGCAAGTCAAGTGCATGTCCTTTGACACCACTCCAGCCAACACAGGTAATAAGAGTGGTGCCTGTATGTTACTAGAGCAAAGAATGGGTAAACACATGCTGTGGCTAGCTTGTCGCCATCACATTTTAGAATTAACATTGGAAGCAGCTGTTTCTGTCTCTTTGCCTGCTTCCTCTGGACCTGACATTACTCTTTTTAAGAGATTTAAATCGGCGTGGGTGAAAATTGATACGACAAAGTACCAAACAGCCGCAGAGAACCCTGTCATCAAAGAGAAAATAACAGAAGCTGGTGATATCGTTACATTTGTCAAAGCGAAGAGAAAATAACAGAAGCTGGTGATATCGTTACATTTGTTTCTCGAGCTGACATTGATTTTCCTTGGTAACACTCCGACATCAGGAATCAGATTTAAAGTCCCGGGAGCATATCATAGGGCACGTTGGATGTCTAAGGCAATTTACTGTATTAAAATATGGATGTTTAAGAACCAGTTTAAGCTGACTCCAAGAGAAGAAAGAGGACTGCGTGATATTTCCTGTTTTTTAACAACAATATATATTAGATCGTGGTTCACGGCATCCATAGCCATCAGTGCTCCACGTTCGGATTTGGATCTTCTACAAAGGCTGCAAAAGTACAAGGAAAAAGATGATACCATTGCAAGTGCTGCTCTTAATAAAGTTTTGAGGCATTTGTGGTAACTCTCTGAGGAACTTGTTGCTTTGCATTTTTTGATTCAGAGGTTTTGCTTGAGACAAAAAAAAATGAGGCATGCTCTAAAGAAACAAGGGAATTCCAGACCGGAAAAAAGAGCAACCATAAATCCTGAATCAGTATCCCAAAAACAATTGCAGGATTTCGTTACAGCCAACACAAAACGATTCTTTGACATACTATCATTGCCTCACACATTTCTAGACAAAGATGCTGCAGAGTGGAATGATGACAAGAGCTATATGAAAGCAAGAGAAATCGTAAGAGAGCTAAAAGTTGTAAATGATACTGCAGAGAGGGGTGTGCGGCTAATACAAGAATACAACAAACTGATAACAAATGATGAAGAGCAGAAACAGTACCTCCTACAAGTTATACATCATTACAGGAAATCTATTGCCGACAAAAACAAGAAAACAATACTCTTACATCATAGGGAACAATAATATATAATAAACAGATGAAACTGTATGTGGTTATTATATGCCTCATGGGGAAACTTCCACTTTAAAAAAAAGTTAACGCACTATACGCTGTACCTCAATGGGTAATGTGGAAATCAGCGAAACAATATATGTTCGAACCTTGGTAGCAACCTGTAAGGTTATTCAATCAAACCCTAAAAATTTTGCCACCCAATGTCTTTTTAGATATAAACAAAATTTTGGCGGTGTCTTGTTTGAAAAACTAAAAAAAAATTTTTTATTCCCTACATTTGCATCAGTCTAATAATATAATATATATATAATATATATATATATATATATATATATAATATATATATATATATATATAATATATAATAATATATATATATATATATATATATATATATATATATATATATATATTACCTCTGGTGAAAAAGGGACAGAGACCCATGCAACTCCAACAAAGGTTTTAGAAAGTCAAACACATGTCTGGATTAACAGCCGAAATTCCCAGGTTCAAGGAGTTTGAAAGTGTTTAAGTTAAATTAAGTGTGGAAAATAGAAGAAAGGAAGTGTGTTCAAGAATTTACATGAAAGAATAAGCATTGTGATGGAAGTCTTGTGTTC
>JABUQX010039137.1:17500-40000 GCA_015478945.1 Trachelipus rathkii
AACCATTTTTATGTACGGTATAATACTTTAACAGTTTATATTAAACCAAAGACTTAATTAAATATGTTGTTAGTCTATTTTTCAGAAAAAAGAAAAAAAAATTTATTATTTATTTTTATTATTATTATTAGTTTATTAATACAATTTGCCATATTTGAGTTAATTCAGAGTTCGTTTCTTCTGTAAATTACTAGCAGCATTTTTATATAATAATAATAATAATAATAATAATAATAATAATAATAATAATAATAATAATAATAATAATAATAATAATAATAATAATAATAATAAAGGTCATTGTCGAGCAATATGCTTTACTAAAAACTGTTCAACTCTGTCGATGAGGGTAAATAATTCTGTTGAAGATTCTGAGCCGAAGATCGAATGCAGAATTACCAATCTTCCGATACATAACATGACTCTTTATCCTTCTAATAGAAGCATATCCGAGGCAAAAGGTTAGTATAATAATAATAATAATAATAATAATAATAATAATAATAATAATAATAATAATAATAATAATAATAATAATAATAATAATGAGTAAGTTATGTATTTAATGACCGGAACTTATCGACAGAAAATTCATTCGAATTGTTCCACGGAATCGATGGCGTCTTTTATTCTCAACCGTTCTAAAGATTGAGCCAAAAATCAGCTTCTTTGGAGAGTCAGCAAACATTTAACAAGAATGGTAGGATTCCAAGTTTTGAAGAACTATTGAGGCAAGTAATGAGAGTTCTGCGTCTTCAGAAAAAACCGCCAATTTAATTCAGGGTATGTTGAAATAATATATATATATATATATATATATAATATATATATATAATATAAATATATCTATATAATATATATATATATATATATATATATATATATATATATATAATATATATTATATATATATAAGCAAAATATGTGGGGAATAACTAGATTCTGAATAATAAAGGAAAATATTGGTGTGATTTTCAGTATAATTTGAAAGTGGTAGAAAAAACCAAGCGAAATGTTAGTTAAAAACTTAAACCATAAATTAATGTCAATTTATGAAAGTGAGGTGATGAATAAGCTTCTTTACCGTTAAATGTTTAGAACCCTCAATTGAGCCACTGAACACTCGCTTTTACCAGCCTTTTTATAAGGCAGCGAACACAAGAGTTGATAGTTAGGGTTACAAGAATATCGTTATAGAGGCTGGTTATAGTATACAAATTTGTAAGTAGGAGATTACTTTAGAGCGGGATTTTGATTCAGATGTACAAAATACTTTCAACAATTGACAATATAGATATGAGTATGTTAAGTATGTCAGTATGTTATGAATGTGGAGAGAAGGATTTAGTTTAAGGTGAATATAAATTATGTTAGCGTTATTCGTTGATCTGTAATCCAATGGGTTTATTTATATATGATTTTAAAAACAGAGAATTTTGCTATGTCCACCTATTTATCCATAATTCAAAATTGATAGTTTAATATTTGAAATTAGGCAAGACCTTTGATTAAATAGTATTATCATATTCATAGTTCAAAGATTGAGTTGTATATAGGTTTTGATAGTATTGGACACTAAGGAATTGTTGGTTTAGAATAATAATATCTGTGACTTTATCTTCTGATGGATATGATTGAAAGCCGAGGGATAGGTTAGTTTTGCTAGTGTAATGAATAGAGGGATGAAGGTATTGAGAGTATTCATAGGGTCCAAATTGTAATGAGTCTTATTAGTAGTTCCAAATTTATGTATCTATTGTAGTAAGGTTTTTCGTCATCCATTGATTAAGTGTATTAGATATTGTTGAAGGCTATTTTAATTTACTGAGTTACGTGTTTTTGTTAAATATTTACACTATGACAATTAGTGAAATTAAAACGGATTTTGTTAGAGATAATGATAAGTTCGTAAGATATTTAACTGTGTAACTGCGATGATGTGTGTAAACGTGGGTCATTAGGTTATAGTATTTTATTGGCTGAAGTTAAATGCTTTAAGTTTTTATGGAATGCGTTACTACGAGAATTTTGCTTGATGATCTACGAGTTTATTTGTCACATAGTTCTAAAAGAATGATAAAGGTAATGTTAATATTGATATGAGTGGACCACTTTGAATAAAAGTGGTTAGTGTCAGAGTCCGATAGTTCAAGATGCTGGTACTTTGATAGATAGATTGATCACCTTGTTAAGGGATTTTTTTGATTTAGATATACATGCTTTAGCTGCTGGCGAAATTCAGGAAAGTGGGGATAACATTGAGTTTATTGTTGAATGTCCTTTATAGACTACTTTACTTTTGATTAAAGCCATAGGAGACTTTGAATGAATGTATAGACTAGAATTATTCATAACGTCAGGTATGATTAGGTTTGTCCGTTGTACATATATCTTAGTTTCAGTAGTATGATATTGGTTATAGCTTTTGATGTGAAAAACTTAGTATACCCGTGTTGATGTAATAGTAAATTAGTTCACATAATTCTATTTATTCTGTATGATAATGTAGGTAAGAGTATATGATAAATTTTATTGTTAATATTACTCTGTATTATAAGATTAGGTAGAGTAAAAGGAATAATCAATGATCAGTGATTTAACAAGATACTACGTCTGAAAATAAAGTGATGAACAATGGTTACGATTCTGATGCAATTGTTTTAGTTACCATTACTTGTTGTATAAGTATGTGGAACTTTGTTAAATTAGCGTTGGCTGTTTATTGAGTCTTAAGGGTAAATGGTTGAGTTTGTCGTGAGAGTGAGTGAGATAGGTTTCAGCGTTTATTGATATGTTAGCTTTATTGATTGAGTTGTTAAATTGTTGTTTGGAATATTAATCGTTTGGTACAGATTAATATATATGAAACTTATTATTTATTTTATGTTATGTTTATCCAAAATGATACTCCGAAATATGATCTGTGGGTCAATATAAGATCATAGGAATGGGATGGGTATTGGTAGGGAGTGAAGGGGTACCGGGTGAGTTTGATTTTACTGCTTTAAAAAGCAGTAAACTTAATACTAACCTTTAACTATGATATTGTTAATTCACAGCAAACTTATTTTTATGTTATTCCTTCATGGATAATAAAACTGCTATATGTAGCTTGCATATTAGTTACGTTGGGAAATTATATTTAGATTGAGTGAATAAAAGTTAAGTATGAAAGTTTTTGTTAGATTAATATTACTATGTTAATGTTAAAAAACTTTTTACTGTTAGACATATATTCGTTGTGTCAGTAAATGATAATTTATAGACAGGTATGATAATGTTAAATATTTACAAAATACTATATGTTTAAGCGGTACAAGTGACCATGGAAATATTATATGAGGTATGCTCTTGGAAAAAGTATGAATTAAGGGTCTATTTTGTTAGAGCATGAAGGTATAGATACTTTTTACTGTTGTAAAGGCTCCATGGAACTTATCTTGTTAATGCTTTAGTAGTTTATTCATGCGTAAAATGTGTTAGATTTTGTTTGTCGTTGTACATATATATTCTTAGTTCAGGTCATTAGCTATGTTATGCTTATTAACCGTAAAACTTTAATACGTTCTCATTATATTATCGTTGTTAGTATATAGAGAGAACTTATTTTTTGTGCTATGGCTTATCCGACAGTAAATGATACGCTTGGAGAAATGTAACTAATCAATAATCATGGGAGAAGGGTGGGAGGTAAGGGGAGGCTGTGTCGAGAAGTGGCATGGTGTGTTTTGATTTAAACTGATTTATTATTGTATACTGCTTTAACAACAGATAAACTATGATATTTTTTATCTATATATAGGTAGTGAATATTCGAAAGCTATTTTTTATGTTTAATAGAATTTTGATTCAGTTTTCAATAGTAATTTAAAATATTTAAATTTAGTTGGATCAATGATATAGATGAATATTATATTTTAAATTATATATTATTAAATGTAAAAAACTTTAAGTTATGTCACGTATATTTCGGGATGGCCAATATGATAGATTAGGAGTAAAGGATTAATGATAAATTTTTTGTATAATATTACCATGTTAATGTAAAGATTAACATTGTATGTTAGAGATTGCTTGACAAGTATGAATATAAGAGTTAAACGTTTTTGTGAGATGCTATGATTTAAGTTACTTTCTGTATAATTGTGGAACTTTGTGTAATAGTTTATAACTAATGTTAGCAAATAATTCGTGCGTAAGGAATAGTGTGTTTGGGTTTGTGATCCATTGTCCATTAATTGTATAGTTGATGGTGAGTCGGTGTCAGTCTTAAGTAATATATTACAACTTTACGTAAACGTATTTTCGTTGGTCAGTGGAAAGAAGAACTTTAATTTTGTTATGTTATCCCAAAATGATACTTACGAAATGTGACATTGAAGCAAATAGATCTATAAGGATGGTGTGAACGAGGAGGGTGAGGGGTGATTTGGTTTACTGATTGCCTGCTTTATGGTATGTAAAGTATAACAATTTTAGTAAAAAAATATGCTCTATGAATCAATTAGATCACTGGCTAGGAGGGTGGCGGGGGAAGTGGATTTAGGCTTGATTTACTAAGTTTATCTGCTTTTATGGGTAATTGGTAAAACACTAACAATTTTTAGTTTATAAGGGGAGGAATGCCTAATATTTGGCTGGGAGCTTTTTGTCCCCGTGAATTATATCAAGCCTCCACCTAAAATGGTACATAAAGAATATTCGGAATTTTTTCAGCACGATTTTTGACTATATAAACAACAAAATTGTAGTTTTTTTTGCCCTCTAAAACTAGTAGTTGTTATTTCCGGGGTTTTTTTTTCTGTGAGCTGTAAGTCATTTTCTATTCAGAATTTTCTAATTTTTCAAAACTCCATGTTTTTGACTTTTTCATATCAACTTCTTTTAGAATTTTTTGCGAAATGACTTCAAACTTGAAATATGCCAAGATGGGTCTATTTACCTACAGTAAAATTACATAGAACATTTTCGAATTTTTTAGTTTTGTGCTCAGCTTTGTTCCAATTTCCAAACATTTTTTTATATTATCAAAAATTTGCATATTGAACATTTTTTTGTTTCTATTATTCAAACTCATGGGATTGATTCTCAGGGGGGAATATAATCGGGAAAGATACATTCCTTTTTTAAACTTTAGATAATTTTTTTGTATACTCAGAAAAAAAAATTTTTTTAACAAAATTTAAAAAAATTTTTTTTTTGAAAATTTGTTCCAAGAACATAATCCAAACCTATTGCATATACAATAGAAATAATCTAAGTAAAAAATGTGTACCCTTGTTAGGTTCATTTATTTGAAATATTTCATTTTTGAATTCACAGTAATGAAAAAAAATATATATCCAATTTTTTCAACGTTGAAAGTCCCAAAAAATGGGTTTGAAATTGAACAAACGTGCTGAGCACAAAACTAAAAAAAAATCGAAAATGTTCTATGTAATTATTGTAGGTAAGACCAATCTATGCAAATTTCAAGTTCGAAGGCTCATTTTTTGGCAAAAAAATTCTGAAAGTTGATATGAAAATTGTCAAAAACATGGATTTTGAAAAAATTGAAAATTCTGAAAGAAAATGATCTACAGTCACAGAAAAGACACCGGAGAAACATACGTTTTAGAGGGCAAGAAAAAAGCTACATTTTGGTGTTAATAATAGTCAAAAATCGGCTGAAAATAACAATTTTATTACAAATATTATTTTTAAGTAAGTGGGGCTGAAAACTGGGATCAGCCCCAGCAAAGATTGAACGCTCCCGCTTTAAATAATAGATGCATATACTAATCATTATAGCATAACATCGGACGGGGTGGGTGATGGGTACAGGTGTGGATGGTTTGATTTACTGCTTTACTGGGTATGTAAAACAATTTTAGTAAAAATATGACGAATCAATAGATCATGGAGGGGCGGGGTGAGGGTAGGGTAGGGTGGGTGGTTTGATTTATTGATTTACTGCTTTAGGGTATGTAAAACATAACAATTTCAGTAAAAATATGACGATCAGTAGACCAATAATATCATTGAGTTTTGGTGGGGAGGGTTATGGTTTAAGGTGGAAGTTTTGCTTTTGATTACTGCTTTAGAGTTGTGTAAAAACGTAATTTTTTTTACTTTATAGAAACAATAAGATCTGAAAATTTTAATATAAACCAATGTTTTAAGCAAATAAAAAAATTATAAAAATAAAAATAATAAAAATTTGAAAATAAATTAAATTTAAATTGAAAACAAAAATTAAATGTAAAATTAAACAAAATAAAATAGCAAACGAATGGTTACTGACTCAGCACCGCACCGGCTCCAGCACCGGTGTCGGTACCAACTCTGTCTCCTTCAGTCTCTTTCCTCCATCCTTCCTCCATCTTCTGTTTTGCGCTCCGGGATTGCTTCTGGGGAACCCCTTTACGAACTTACCACCCTCATATTCGAGCTCTACGACCTTATAAACATATTTTGATACCAATATGGGACTAAACGAATATTTATTTACTCGGCACCGCACCGGCTCCAGCACCGATGCCGCTGTCAACTCCAACTCCTCTGACTCAGACTCCTTCTCCGACTCCTTCTCTGACTTCGACTCCAACTCCATTCTCCACCTCTCTTATGCATTCCGTTCATTTTTTCTGGGGACCCCCAGACACCCATTACGAACTTATAACCCTCATATTCGAGATCTACGGGTTGATCAATCAATATATAAAGACCCCAATACTCCGCTCATTATTATCAAATATTTAATAACTCGGCACCACACCGTAGCCAGCACCGGTGCTGGCTCTGAATCCGAATCCTGATCCTGATGCGAATCCGACTCCGACTCCGAATCCTTTCCCAAATTTCAGCCTTCTAAGAGCATTTCAATTTTAATGGGGGGGGGGGGGCGCACGGACACGTAACCGGGGCGTGTGTATGCTCGCGTGCGTAAAAATCGATTCCCTACTGGAATCGATTTTTCGATCGACTCGCTGAAGGTCATTACTTCCACGATAAGCCTAACCCGGGTATATATATATATATATATATATTATAATATATATATAATATATATATTATATATATATATAATATATTATTTTATATATATATATATAATATATTATATAATAATATATATAATATATTATTATATATAATAGGCAGCATCCCGAAGAGTTCAGGCATGTAACTTAGAAACTATAGCAATCTATCGGAAATTAAATAACCGTATTTGATTTCAGGAAGTATTTCATCGAAGAACTTAAAAAAAAAATTATTTTATCTAAATTATTATGGATTAAATTTCTTAAATATAGTAAAATATTACCACCTCGCATTGTACGCTTGGATTGACGATTTGACCTTGAAATCTCTATCCATCGTTCTCGAGTTCTCGAGGTGCCAAATACCAATTTTTTTACGATTTGGAGAAATATTTTGTTTCTTTTTATAATCAAATTTGTGGGGTTCGATGCCGACGGAGGGACAGAGGGGGGACGAAAGTCTCCCCGTCGTCCCCGGTAGGCCGAGAAACCCCGAATCTCTCTATCGTTCTTGTTACCCCGGAGGTATTTCGGTTAGTTTAAAAAAAAATCAACATTTGGCACTTTGTTTGCTCAGTCTTAGTAAGCGAGCATGTTCGATTTCTCAAAAACTATATTGTTTATACAAATTTAATTTTTTAAAAAGCGTTATTTTTTTTATTTTTTTTAATTTCCGGGGTAAAAATGTCTCCTGATTAATAAAATGATAATTTATTTTCGTTAGCTGTTATAGTTTTTTGTTACATGCCTGGCCTTTTTCGGGATGCATGCCATATTATATATATATATATATATATATATATATAATATATATATATATATATATATATATAAAAATATTTTTTTTGTATATAATTATATATATTTATTATTATAATATATATATATATATATATATATATATATATATATATATAACAGGTTTTAGTGTCAAACCTATGTCCAACTACTGATAATGATAGTGATAATGATGATTGTAGCTTTCAATGTTTATCATTTTCATACTCTCGTTATTTTATATAATTAAAAACAGTTTTACAAATTAAATTAAAAGTTTAACACATACCATTACATTTCCCTCTCCGTCAGCTGAAATAAATCTTCCTTCGTACAGTTCTCCAGAGTAGACGCCTATTTGTCCAATTAAATATCTACTATGAGAAAGACGAGACATTGTTGAATTATTTTTTAGCGAATTGAAACAACGATTTTGTGTCACCTATAATATTGGTTAAAGCTTGCTGTGAAAAAAAGGTATAATAAATTAGAAACCTGTGAAATGGCAATTTATATAAGATTTTATGAAGATTCTTTAACAAATGGAAACTACTTATCTAAATACAAAAGCCTATTTAATAAATAATATATGTAGGCTACTAAATAATGTCAATTTATTTCAATAGTAAATAAATGTTGACAACTATGTAATGTTTATTAATTTCAATTTAATTAGAAGTATATGTAGACAACTATGTAATGTCGATTAATTTCAATGGATTTTTTCATTTATCTTTTCTTCTATTAAGAAATAGTTTTGAAACTTTGCGGTTTGTGTTTTAAATTTACTCTTATCCTTAAATTCAAAGAGCTACAGATGACCCCACGTTGCGAGTTTTTTCAGGTTTAACTTTTAAACTATAAAATGTAAAGTTATTAAGGTAATTGTGGAACTGAGCGTACTATGAAAACATCGATTTTTCTTAAACGATAATCGATGTTTCGATATTCTTCCAACGCAAACCTACCGCAAACAAAAAGTTTAAATTTTTTTTTTGGCTTACGATTTGATTTAAAACTCAATAAGTTTTGTTAAGTATACACAGTAAATCTGTGTCCACTTAAGAAATCTTATCATAACCTTAACTAGCTTTAGAACCTAAACTCAAAGTGTTAGATATGGCAAGACTTTTTACGTCATCATGAATGGGTAGGAAAAATTTAAAAACCGATTATCGGGAAAATCGATTTTTCGTTAGTACACTCAGCTCCACAATTACCGCGATTTTAATGTGTGTTTATCTCTGTATTCTTAATTTTAATTTTTAAATTAAAGCATCGATCAAAAAATATTTTAAAGGCAATTACGATAGCTTTATTTTGCAATAATGTGGATAAGCCAAAATAAATGCCTAGTAAAAGTTTTAAGACTATAATTTATCACATTAATATAGTTTATTTTAAAATTGTAAAGGAATAAACAATATATCTAAGAATATAAAATATTTAAGTTCGGGAAAAAATGATTTATTTTAGGCACCAGTGTTGCCGGGAGCGCGCGGTCTGCAATGCATTCACGCATGATGTATACCACCCTATGGTATTTGTTAATTAAAAAAAAAAACAGTACATAAAACATGTAGGTAAAATAATCCGAAAATATTTCATTTATGAAAAAATATTTTATATAAATGATTTTTAAAAAATTATTTAAAATATTTCGAACTTTTGAATCATATCCGCTACCACTTAAATTCATTGTTAATATCATATACTAGCAATATATTAAAAAAAAATCAAAAGTCATAAAACATAACAGGTCCTATATACTTTTAAATCATGCCCGTGATCATTTTCATTGTTGGTATATACTAGCAATATATTAAAAAAAAAACTGACGGAGTCTTAAAACATAACAGGTCACGCTAATATATATATATATATATGATAATATAAGTATATAAAGAAAAGATAAATATTAATATATATATATAAATAGGGGGATATATTATAATATATGATAATAGTACGTATAATATATATATAATATATTATATTACTTATAGTTATATATACTGATTACATTATATAGTTGGATATATATTTATATGCTACGGTAAATATAAAATAAATCGGTTATTATGCATAATCAAAAGTAATATGGTAAATTTAATAAATATTAAATTTCTCAACCACTCATGGGTGGGGGGGAAGGGGTACGGGGGCTGCATTAATTATAGTCTCACGTAAGAATTTTATAAAAACTTAATCAACTATTACCGAAAAGGCTAATGGCGTATAGCTTAAAATTTAATATCAAAGTGATTTACAAAATAAAAGTTATATTAAGTTATTTCAACTCTATAAAGAAAATATTCAAATCAGGTATTAAGATTAAATAGGATCATGTCCATTATCTGATTTCACCTCCATATACATATCGATTGCATAGATTTGAACTGAATTAATGCAAAGCGAAATTAGAACTGATGACGGGAAGAATGAAAACGAGAGCTATACACAGTCTTTAAAATATTAGTTTTTAATAAAAAGTTTGAGAGATCTATGTAAAGTAGAGCGTAACCAACATCTACCTACTTTAACGTAAATCTTAACCTCACTTAAGTACATTTATTTTTATATTTATGGAGAATATGTACTCACCTTTCGAATTGCGTTTTTATAGAAAGAAGAGCTGAATGGTACCATGAGAAAATGCGCGCTCACTGTACATTTTGTTACGATAACGGTAATGTTTAAAAAAAATTGAATTAAGCTTAACTAAAAGCAGATAACAGACATGAGCCATTAAATATATAGGAAAATATTTAGAATATTTAATTATAAAGTATGGGAATGGTTGAAATATTATATATGCAGTTTACTCCCTTAATAAGATATTTTTAAATTTGTGAACTATAGAATACATCGACATTATAATAATATACAAACAGAATATCAAACTACATTAACATCTGAATAATTTTTATTTAAAACTTTAATTATATTTCAAATCAGCAAATGAAATGTAATTCTGATCCTACATCACAAAAGAATAGACCAGAAACTAAAAAAAACACTTTCACTGGCAAGCGAGATAATAATAATAATACAATACAAGAAATAAATTTCATTACAGTTAGAGTATGATATCATTAATAAAGGTTACGACGCGCAATATTGGATCGAATTCGTTTGGGGTATAGTAGCATCTAATGCGGAGTAGTATTATGATATACACGAGTTGTCCAATACAGCACTAAAAATTTATGTACTAGCAGCATGAGCAATATATATCTAGTGTGATGATCATATTAGTCTTAACAGTAGATATAGACATAATGATCCGACTAATATATAATATAGTAGCATATCACCGATTAAATACAGAGTCGGTGAATCAGTGTTGTACTAAGTACTTACCAGTATTCCTATACTATCTACTTACTTATCATACACCTGAGATCAATAGTGACTATATAATATAGATAAGATATGTATATTGTATAGGGATAATAATACTGAGATTTGGAATGATATAAATAAATATATAAATAAATAAATGATAGGTAAAAATGAATAAATAAATAAAATGAGTAAGAGTCTATAGAATTTCAAGTGTTAATAGGGAAATATTAGAACTATATAAATCTATTCTATATAGAGAATATATATATACTATTTATATATATATGGAAAAGGTCACTAGATGAGGTAGTGGATTGGTTTGTAGGTATATAGATAGTATAATATTATATAGTATTTTAATGAAAAACGTCACGCTAAAGAAATTATTATACTGATAAGTGGAACAGTACAGAAACAATATAGAAATACGAGACGGATGATAAGTCAGATAATATACTAAATACTACAAGAACCATTAAATAACGCTCGTGATATAAACATTATAATATGTTAAATACCAAGTGTAAATATATATAATATATACTATAAAATAGATAAAAAATGAATATATATAATCTGCACTAGGAGGGGTAGAGATAATAAAAAGTAAGTATATTTAACGGTCCATTGGTGGAATATAATTGAAAGTAGATTAGTTATAAGAACGCAGTTTAGATAATTAATAAGTACTTCACAATAATCAAAGAATATTAATATAGGAATAATATATGGGTTCAGCATCCCGAGAAAAGGCCAGGGCATGTATAGTATAAAAAACTATAACGCTACAAGAAATAAATAATCATTGTGTACATTGAAGTTCAGGAGACATATCTGTACCAGAAGTACAGGAAATTAACAAAAACTTAAGAGAAAAAGAATTTGGTAAATTAATGTGATTTTCTTTATACTGATACCGAGTATAGTAAACGAGAAAAGGTTTACTGTGCTTTGACGAGAGCTTCTTAAAAAGAAGAAGTAAGCTTTGAACAAAGATCGCAAGATGCCGCTTACTCTCGAGTGAGCTCCGCAGAGGTTGCCCAAATGATTAAAATTCGTTTTATGAGTTAAAGCTTTAATACTCAAGTACCGTGGAGACAACGGTAAAATCACAGTGAGAAACGAGTAGAGTACGTAGGTGGGTATATCTCGGCCATAGAGTGGTACGAACGGGGGGACGACGGGGGGGACTGTTCGTCACCCCGTAACTGTCTCCCCTGCCGGGACAATTGACATACTCCTTCTTAAAAAGGATAGTAAAGAACGATAAATAATTTTATCTCCAAAAATTGCGGTATTTTGGGAACTTTTTGGTCGCGAGACCTAAACTGCTGAGTTGTCTGAAGGTCACTGCAGAAGCGTGCACTATGATCGTAGAGGACAAAATAAATCAATTAAAGAAGTTAGTATAAATAATAAATACAATACCAAGATAAAATTGCATAATGTTTTTGTGAAAAGTTTCCTCGAAGTGAAATGAGCTGATACCCTGAACATCTCTATAAAATGTTATGTAAGGATTTATCCACTGTTAGAGGAAGTGTTATAGGTTGTTCATATGTGACAAATATGACTGTGCGCTCGAGCTCGGAGATGTCTGTCCTAATTTATTACCTGAAAAAATATATATTTGAAAACCCTTCCGATATATCAAGGGTATCGGATAGTGTATAAATGGAGGAATATATATATATATATAATACGCTACTAATATACTATACCTGAGAGTATAAACATAGATACATTGAATGAGAATATTAGAATAATGATTAGAAGATTAATATGAGTAGAAATCAAAGTTGAAGAAATGACAAAGTTAAGTAATATATTAAAAAATGGGAAATATATTATATATATATATAGTAGTGGTCAAGTAGATATTTAAATATACGTAATTAGGGAATACTTATTGAGAGAGTAATGATAATGAACCGGGGACATATTCAGGTTTTCAGGCCGGAAAACTTCAGAGGGCCGGAACCTCGGATTTTTTGAAAGATGATGCGCGAGGGATTTCCAGGGACCTAGAGAATGGTATATGACCAATGGGAGTTCGGTTGAACAGCGCAAATAGTATGATAAGATTTATCACGTATATATGTAAAATAGTCTTTCTTATAATAATAAATTCAGCTTAATGAACTTTGTCAGTATTAACGCGCATCAGATTATAGGCAATGTATGCATATAAGTAACACAAGATTAACATAGTGAAAATGTGATATAAACAGTTTATGTGTACCGGGAGATAAGACAGCACACCTCGTTATAAGGTGCGCACGAGCGGCGTATAGAGATAAATTCTCACTCACCTGAAGAGAGATCATTTATATTTAAAAGAATTTTTTGTATCTCGGTTTGTATAAGGTAAAAAAATAGCAGCAGTGTTTTTTATTTATCTTTGAGCAATAATGTGAAGAATTTGAGCGATACAATGTTATTGATAGGAAACAGTTATATAGAAAATATGTTTATTGACTATTAAATTAGGTAGGATAATTATTATTGTTCTATAAGTACTCTACATATTTTAAAATGAGCAAAAAAGTTTTTTTATTTTTTTTTAAATGAAAAAAATATCACTGTATCAAATAGCCATTTAGAGAAAATTTGAGTGTGAAGAGATAAATTTGATTATGAGTAGATTATTAAAATAGGCACTGAGAGGACTGATAATGATAAAATTTTAAGGTATTAGCCAATTGAGCACAAAAAATAGTTTTCTTTTTCAAATTGTAAATGAAGTTGAAGGGTGTAAGAGATGAAGGCAGTCCAGGATCTGTAGGTTGTATTGGCTGCTTTTTTTGAGTTGAGAAATACATCGTTATCGGTATTGACGCTTTTGCCTTTTAGCCTCACCAAATATTTCTTTTTCTCTTTTTTCTTTCATTATCTTAACATATGTATTATTATTTTTATTTTATTTTTTGCAATTTAATTTTAATTTTTAATCTTTTAACATAATGTATTTACAGAATTTTAATTTCATTTTTGTAAAATTTTTAATAATTTTAATTTTTCTTTTTATCTTTTTGCCAACCGCGTATGCAAGAATCGCGTCTATAAGACCGGACGCGTTTATAGAACGAGGAAGACGTGAGTATGTGAACAATATAGGCATGAGCACGAAGAGAGGATTCTCTCATATCTTTCGAAAACTTTAAACATGAACAATATTTTCAATATCAACGGGTATCTTTAATACTCTAGAACGGGGTTGGGGATATTTTTTATTTTTTTTTATTTTTTTTAAGCATACAAATCCTTTTGTTGTAAATTATTTTAATTATATAAATTTATTTCACATAAATTTTTAACAAATTATTCTAAATAAATATAATTATTTTTATGATTTCTCAAATTATGAGTATTGTAATATGCATAGAACTATTAGAGAGTAAAATAATTAAATTAACTAGATAATATATATAGTGTAGAATGAGAAGTAGTACGTAATGCTGCATAATTTAATATTATTATATATAATAGAACATATTGGATAAGGCATTCGATAGTAATATATAATATTTATAATAATATATTAATATATATATATATATATATAATTAATAGTTATAGGATTCAAAAGGGTGGATATAGTTTATATGAATATATATATAAGTTAGTTTAGATCACTCTACTATTATATATTATATATATAACCATAGATTATTAGTAATATATATATATATATATATATTATATATATTAGTACCTATATATATATAGATATATATTATATATTATCTATATATATATATATGTTTCTTTTTTATATAAATCTGGGTCATAATATCAGGATACATCAGCTACATGATTTTATATATTTTTTTTATATAAAGCATGACTTGGAAACACCATTATGGATCGCACATATACTTTTATGATAATGAAATATACTTATGCAATAAGTAATATATGTAATTGGCTAAGGTATTATTATTAATGATAAGAAAAAAAGTGGTCTATAAATCAAAAAAAATAATGATTTTTAATATAAAACAAAAATAACGGAATATATATCAGAAGAATATGAGATTTAAATACTATGGGATCTTTTTGTGCACAATCGCTAGGATGTACTAAGAATCAGACATGGGAAAATGTAAATTTGTACGAGGTAATTTTATTATTTTATTGAATAATGTTAATTATAATAATTAATTATTAATTATTACTTGATGAGGAATTATTAATTAGAGTGATTATTTATTATTACTGTAATGTAAAGAAATTAAACTTAAGAGTAGAAACGTACTACAAAGAAATAATTGTACTAAACTGTTTAATTGCAAAATTTTAAAACAAGATTCCATAATTTTCTACTTAAAATGATTTATTTCAATGGAGAGAGATAGTGGTTGTGGTGTACTGGAAGATACACTCTTGAATTCTACTATGTGTGGCACTGTTATAACGTCATCTCTTATCCTAAAACACGCTACCCGCTTCTGAAAACAGCTTTTTAATACTCACTTTGATGCGCTGGATGAGGAATCACTAGTTGCGTTTCCAGAAGCCGAACTGCAGCCCGGGCGTGGCACCCATGGAGCACATGCAATCAGTTGCAAGAGCCCGTTTGGCGCACTTCGACCTCTTAATATACGATCACAGACAGAGTCATCCGTTGTTAAATCCCTGCCGATTTCGGGTTATTAAAAGGAGCGGGCTGCGGCAGAAGAAATAACTTTGTTTAACAAACAAATCTTTTTACAAAACATGGTTCGGAAATGGCTTGCCAAAAATTTTTTAATATTTCAGTTACTTATGATAGTGTAAAAGCGATACACTACATATCACTTGGTTCGTACATGTTTCTATAATAATAGATACATATATTGCACGTGAGAAGAAATGTGACTATGGGCGGCTAGGCAGGAGTTCATTTAGAGGGTGTCAACAGAGTTGAGTGATTACTAGATTAAAACTAATAATATAGTATTATATACTATATATACTAGTAGAGAGCTCAAGACCTGGCAATAGAAGCTATTAGTCGATAATATATAATTAGTGAATATTAGTATAAACCGATGGTACTTATATAGAAGTCAAATTATAGAGGCTAATTATATGAAAATAATAAGAAATAATAAAAATATATATTATATAGAGTATATATATATATATAAATAAATAAATAATAACGGAATATAATTAATAATTGGCGGATTTTAATTAAGAGATCTATAATACTAGGAGAGTATGTCGATGATAGTACGGGATTGAGCTGTATGAGTAGTATCTTTTTCAGTTTTTTCCACGAGAATAACAATCACCGATTAAAAAATCGTCGGAGCTAGGATAAAAATATAGGCTAAGGTGTTCCATATTGTTCAATTATTTGTCAGATCAAGATTAGGGACGGAACATAGATGCACTTTAAGTACCTGACTCCTCTGCGTGGCATAGGTGGTCTCACTTCTATTGATAAGAGTACTTGGATATCAATCTGGACCGAGACGTATACATAGGCACATGAGGTGCGTAGGTTCCGGTGAAGGAGATTATGACCTCTCGAGTAGGAATCTTTCTAACGAGAATTATTCTGGCTTTCGCTCTGGGATGCCGTGAATTTGTACATTACATTCCGGGACTATGTTTATGGTTCACTTATCGAAGCGAGAATATATTGACGTAGATGTCGATTATATCGGACGACTCCAGACGGTCAAGCTAGAGAGATAATTGCAGAACGATTTTAAAGATAAAATAAAGTGTGAGAATTTTTAAAAGTACTTACGTATACAGTCATAACTAACATGGTAGTTGACAGGATCCTCACACTCACTCTCGCGATGTTCTATTCTTTTACTCTTAATAAATTAATTTGACCCGTCGATTACTGTCACAAAGTTTGTGGCTCTGTGGCAAACGCTACAGGAGAGCTCACAGTATGGATTATATGACAAGTGATAGACATATCTTCTAGAGAGACGATGTCATAATCCACTTGTTAATTCAACAAAGTATATATTAAGTAGAAAATAGTCTGCGTTTTCCAGAGACACCGAAGAGAGCAGACCCCGTGAGTGCAAGCAATTTCGACACGGAGTGAAAGCACTTAGGCGAATGTGAGAAAAAAATATTACATTAAACCATATAGAGCGAATCATTAATAATGTAGTGAAGGTGACCTGAAAGGCTCAGAGGCGCCCGTCGAATCAAGCTGGCATTTGTATTACCATTCTACTCTAGTAGTTATAATTGTTGAGTAATTTTTTGAAGATATGACTAGGACTGGGATATATGAGTATTCTTAAATTAATTAAAAAAAAGAATTTAACGTATATATTAACAAAATTCTCTGGCAGCCGAGATGTACTGGAGCAGTAGTAGTGGTGATGTGTTAAATAAGAGAAAGTGGGTAGTTGTTTTGTGAACAAAGTTATGCTGTATACTGACATACCTGTTTGGAGATTGGCGTGGAACGTTCCAACGCACGCGCCGATTAATTCATTTCCGACATAGGATGGATATAGATGTGAGACTAACTCGGGAGGCCTGAACTTGTGGTGGAGGATATTAACGAGAAAATCGTAAAGGAAGTGGGCACGAAAACTGGATGCGGTGAGGGAAAACGGATTTCTGATGAATGGTAATGCAGGATCGCATTGGCCTGGGGGACAGTTTGGACGGGACGCCATAGCTTAAGGCTAGGAAACGGACGAAGCTATAGTATCACGAGCAGAGCTGAAGCGATAAAGGTTAGGCCGAGCCGCGCGGAGGCTAACCGTGACGACGAGGAACTTTTTCAAGGTTCCGGAATAGATTTCGTGGTCTCAGGCGGCTAGGAAACCAAAAATTACCTGGTTTCCGAGTAGACACTGTACATATCCCTATATATTATATTATATATATAATACTTGTATATGATATATAGGCATATTAGTATATACGGTAGAAGGGGAAACAAAATCAGCTGATATATTTAAACAAATGTAAGTATATATTATTATATATATATTATTATGATATATATATTATAAAAGTAATAAGATAAATATATACTCAGAGGAGTGCATCAAGGGTTATGCCTAGGTTTATTGAGAAGAGTCGACCGCTTACCTCTTAAACTTGGGAATATGACACATATAGGTATTTTCTGAATAATGCAACTCATTGTTATACAAGTTATGAATATATATTATTTAATATGGTTCTTATAAGGTTAGATTGCAAACTTGATCCATTGTTCAACTCGAATTTTCACGTGAGTTAAAAATATTCCTTTAATATAATTCGACTGATAATATCATTTCTTAAGTTGAATTTATAAATGGGAGTTTTTTCTAAATACGAAAAATGAATATTAACATGCTAAGTAAGCGAGTCATCTTTACCTGGGCTAATAAAAGACTACAAATGAGCGAAACGTGTTTCGCGCTGTATTTGGTATTGTGTCTTTTATCTATTTTATGTTAAAAGTTCACTTTTTTAAATGGAATATATAAGAGGTGTAGTCAAAAGCAAAAATCAGTATATCTCTTCAGTTAAGATTTTAAACATTTTGTGGACGAGTAACTTTTTATATAAATATTAGTATTATTATTATTTTATATTATATTATTTTTTATAATTAATGTTATAATTATTAATATTATATATATATATTTATTATATATTATTATATATATTATATATATATTATTATATATATATATATATATATAATATTATTATATATATAATATATATAATTAATATATATATAATATATAATATATTATATATATATATAATATATAAATTAGTATATATATATTAATAAATATATTTGATATATTTCGTCATTGAGAATATATATATATATAATATATATATTATTATATAATATAAAATATATAGATATTAATTATATATATTATATATATTATAAATAACAGGATATAAAATATATATAATAAATAAATATATATATATAATATTATATCATATATATTATAACCATAAACTAATTAGGGTATTATAATATAATTTGTTTCTGATCAATAGAGGTAGAGAATACGAGGCGCATTACACGAGTTATACTTTTTCCTTCCCGTTCCCGCCCTTGCTTCTAGGTTTATCACTAGTGTGTATTAGGAGAGCTTGAAGGAAAGCATTTGATTCTGTACTCAGGAAGGAATGGCTCTGTGGGAGTTCTAGGAGAGGGATGATTATGTAAGACCCTCTATAAAGACAGATCTGATAAAGGCCAGTAAGAAGTATACTACGTGAATAAGCCATAAGTAAGGTAAGAACAGATATAAAAAACGAGGAAATGGTTTGAGGTATAAAACTGGAGTACAGACCAGGGTAATGTGTTGTTCGCCCGATACTGTTTTTATAGACGTATTTTTTGGACACAGTTCATAATGTATACAGAGCCGTTTGTAAAGGACCTGAGTTTAAGAGGAAGAATTGGGACGGGACAAACATGGGTAAATAACGCAGATGATCTATGGCGTGGTTGTTCGAACCGGGTGGAGATGGTGAGAGGTTGAAGACATTGGTGGCTGGTGTTTCACAGAAAAAAAAATTTTGAGAGAGCTGGATTTTTTAAAATATGAATGTGGACGAAAACAGAAAATAATGATAGTAGTAAGGGTTCATGAGCCGTTTCACCCAGCCGTTTCATGCAAAATTTGTTGTTTGTTAGATACTTATGTTCTTAGGGCTAGCTAAGTAAACAAACGAATCAAATTAATGACATTTATACGCTTTTATTTTTGATTTTACAATTTATTTAAATTTTTATAATAGTCTAACATCAAAACAAATAAAAACTATTAAAGTAATTTATAACCACAATAACTACTTAAAATGAAAGTTCATAATAATTATAAATAATTCATCAGATGTACAAGTCTTCAAACATTGCTCTTAATAAATGATGAGGGGAGGACACATGCGTAATCCCGCGATTTGATTAATGGTTGGTTTGTCCATTCCTTCATTTTTTCGTGTTTATTGCGCATTACCATTATTATTCACGTACCCGATCAATCTTCCGACTACCCTCAAGGGTATGCGTACCCCAGGTTGGGAATCGCTGGTGCAAGTTACTGATTATTTATTAACAATGGATGATTTGTTTTGCGCTATTGAAAAGTGATTAAAGCGTCCTTTTCGCCTCCACGCTTTGCAAGAAAATTGAATTTAATACAAACTGGCCGACTATGTCTCAAATTGACCGAATCTTAAAGCACCTCATAAATACAAATGATAGTAATATGTTCGACATTTCCAAGCAACGCTTTTCAGTTGGAGAGTTAGCAACAGAGCCATCAGATCGAATAAGAGGAGGAAAGGCAGATTTACAGAAGTTGTTAGAGATGTTTTTGGCAAGAGGCCAGAAAGATTTATCAGTAGGAGAACCAAGGAGGTTAGCGCACCTTCGTTTTATGAAAGCCCGCTTTGCTCGTCGAAGAGTATCCCTGCAACGATTTATAGCTGAATGAAAATTAGCGAGAGTGATAGGAGAACGAGAATTTTTCCACCCCCGATAAGTGCTGTCTCTAGCCTGAATGGCCAGAGAACAGGCACGATCGAACCATGGATTATGAGGAGAGAGAGATTTAGTCGAAGAAGGAATGAACCTGCTCATCCCGTCAACGATTACAGCTCCCACCAAGTGTCTTGCAGAAAGTGTTAAATTAAATATATAATTTTGCTGGCCATGTCTTTTGTTTGCTAAATACGAAACAGTTTGGTCCATAATTGGTTATGGTAATCTGGACAATCTGCACAAATTAATAAATAGGAAAACCTGGAAAAGTAACAATCACATATTTTTAGTAATTTACAATTAAAACATTTGGGTCATCTCGTATAGATATATAGTTAGATTCACAGTTTCGTGGCAGTATATATATATATATATAATATATATATATATATATATATATTATATATATATTATATATATATATATATATAAGTATATATATTATATAATATATATATATACTATATAATTATATTTTATATATTAGGGATGTGCGGAATAGAATTTTTGTTCCGGCCGGAACCGGAACTTTCCGGAACCTAGAAAAAGTTCCGCGGAACCGGAACTTTCGACTTCAGCTACACCTTACATAAGCTGCGTTTCCAGAAGCCCGACTGCAGCCCGGGCGGGCACACATGCATCGTTTCCAGAGCCCGTTTGCGCACTTCTACGTCATGTAAACGTCACAGTCAGTCCCCCGTTGTTAAATCATCGATTTCGAGAATTAATAAACGGGCGGGCTGCGCAGAAGAATACTTTGTTCACAAACAACAGTCTTTTTACAAACATGTGTCGGAAATGAACTTGCAAAATTTTTTAATAATTTTAGTTTAACTTTATAATCAAAGTGTAGTGAATAAGTAATCATTTCATAAAAATTCGATACATATAAGTATAAGAGTATTGCTTATAATTGCCAGCTGATCCGACGGGCACGCTCGGCCGTTTCCAGGTACTAAAATTTCCTGTTCTCTGATTGGTTAGTAATTTTTTTTCAATTCGAATCGTTTCCGAGTCGATTTTGCACACGGGCTGCACTCGGGCTGCACTCGGGCTTCTGGAAACGCAGCTATTTTCTACTTAAGACTTGTCTGATTAACAAGTGGAGTCTCTCTAGAAGTATCTGTCATCTTGTCATATCCAAACTGTGAGCTCTTAGTTCTGCAAATAAAAATTTGGATAAGCGGATCAATAAATTTATTAAGTTAAAATGGAATACACTATAGCTGCGTTTTAAGAAGCCCGAGTGCAGCCCGTGTGCAAAATCGACTCGAAAACGCTTCGAATTGAAAAAAATTCTACATTAACCAATCAGAGGAAATTTTGAGTACCGGGAAACGGCCGAGCGAGCCCGTCGGATCAGCTGGCAATTGTAAACAATACTCCAATCATGGGCGTATACGGGGGGGGGGGCAGGGGGGAACTTGTCCCCCCTAAATCTTGGCGAAATAAAAAAAATGAACCTTATATTTTTGCCAGACGACGTTTTTAAGGGTTTATTAGTGGAAAAACTGAAAAGGATACATCAATCGATAGATAATGAAGTAGTAATTATTAATTACAAACGTATTATAAATATTATATATTATATATATTATTATATATATTATATAATATATATATATA
Organism: Trachelipus rathkii; assembly: GCA_015478945.1. Classification (NCBI taxonomy): domain Eukaryota; kingdom Metazoa; phylum Arthropoda; class Malacostraca; order Isopoda; family Trachelipodidae; genus Trachelipus; species Trachelipus rathkii. The sequence goes on from JABUQX010039137.1 coordinate 39,764, forward strand.
TACTATATATATATATATATATATATATATATATATATTATATATATATATATATATATATATATATGTATATAATATATATAATTAAATTATATATATAATATATATATATATATTATATATATAATAATATAATATCTATATATATATTAATATATAATATATATATAATATATATATATATATATATTATATATATATATATATATATAATTTTTTGCTTAAACAGTTTAGTAA
>JABUQX010039137.1:52500-62500 GCA_015478945.1 Trachelipus rathkii
TTGAGGATAATATTCAATGCACAGAGGTAATAGACATAAGGACACATGAAGAGGAGCCAGTTAAAAAGAAAAGAAAATACAGCCGAGGAACTAAAGAAATTATTAATGAAAAATTATCATTATTATTATTAGATAGGTGTGCTATATCACATAGAGATGCAGTTCGAATAATATCAACTACAGCAGAATCTTTAGGACATGACCCACAGCAATTTATCGTTAGTAGAGGATTAATTCGAATACGCAGGAAGAAATTTCGAAAAGAAAGAACTAAACTTATTCAAAATAGATTTATTAATTCAAATTTAGAAGGAGCTGTTGTCCACTGGGATGGAAAATTACTACCAGATATTGTAGGTAAAGAAAATGTTGAAAGAGTAGCAATTTTGATCAGCTGTGGAGATGAAGAACAGTTAATAGGAGTTCCACAACTAGACAATAGTGCAGGAAGTACTGTGGCAAAAGCTAGCTGTATTTGCAGCAGTTTGAACAGTGGGGAGCACTTGACAAAATTCAAGCAATATGTTTTGATACTTCTCTTGCAAATACTGGCCGCATTAAGGTGCTTGTGTTTTATTCGAACAGTTAATGGGGAAAAATCTGTTGTATCTACCATGTCACCACCACATTTTGGAAATAGCGTTGTGATCAGTTTTTGAATGTAAAATGGGAGGAACAACTGGTTGGTCATCAACCAGATATTTTTAAAAAAAATTCAAAGTGAATGGTCTAACATAAACCAATCAAAATACAAATCTGGAATTGAAGATAAAAATATAAGAAATAAAATAACTAATGCTGATCAAATTTCTAAATACCTTTTAGAGCAATCAAAAATTTAACATCCTAGGGATGATTATAAAGAATTGATTAAATTTTGCTTGATATTTTTGGAACGTCTTCCATCAAAGGACATTTGTTTTTTAATTCCAGGAGCTTTCCACCACGCTAAGTGGATGGCAAAAGGAATTTATTCTCTTAAAATATATCTGTTTAAAGATCAATTTAAACTTACAAATTTAAAAGGAAAAGGCCTTGAAGACATTTGCTTATTTTTATAAATATCTATGCGAAAGCTTGGTTTGACGCACCAAAACCATCTTTAGCTCTCAACCAAGACCTACAATTACTGAAATCGTTAGTGAAGTATAAGAAAATCGATAAGGAGATAGCATATACAGCACTTTTAAAAATGGTAAACCATTTATGGTACCTTAATTCTGAAAAGGTTGTTTTTTCTTTGTTTGACGACTCCTTGAATAATAGTGTAAAAAGAAGAATGGCAATAAAATTATTGTCTCAAGAAGAGGACGATGATTTTGAGGACTACAGTAATGTGAAACCATCAATTCCCTTACAAGAAGTGAATGACTTATTAGACAAAGATATAGACCATTTTATTGTATCCCAAAGTATGAAATTTTTTAAGGCATTTAAAATTGATACGGAGATTTTTGCTACTTGATCCCGGCTGGTTGTGTGATAATGAAATTATATTAAGAGCGAAATATAGTGGATTGCTTTCGAGTTGTCAACAACTAGATAACGTTGAAAGAGGTGTAAAATTAAAAAAAGATTTTTAATTCATGTTTAACAAAAGATGAAGAACAGTGGCAATACCTCTGCAAGTAGTAGCTGAATGTCGAGCAAAAATATCCGGCTCTTCGAAAGCCACCTTAGCAAACTTTACACCTTAATTTAATTTAATTGTAAATAAAATATAATAGTTTTTGTTTTAGTAATAATTGAAAAAGTAAAATGATCTGAATGATATATTTTTTGTTCTTCTATCATTTCTTTTCCTTACCACACTATTATAATACAATAAATATAAAACTTGGTTAGTATTTTGGCATTTGTAGAGCAATCAGATTACTTAAATAATATAATTTACTTTTTTCAACATTAAATTATAAAGATTACAATTCTTTTTATTTGAAAAGTTTATTATTTTTTATTTTAAGTATTTCTTCTTTGCCTTGTCCAGAGAAAGCTAATTTTTCTATAAACTCCCACCTCTGATTGAAAAAATGCAAATATATTGGAAACTATAGGTTGTAGTTACAACGTGGTTATGGTACAACAAAATGAGACCTGAATCAAGTTTCTAGGATATACCATTTTCAATTTATAAAAAAAAAAAACATGAATTTTTCCAAAAAATCACAATTTTTCAAGATTTTGACGTCAATGAGGCACGGGTTGGCATTGTCCGATTGAGCTAAATCTTCATAAATCTTATTTTTTTAGTCAAGTGTCACATTTTAGGGGGTTCCCCCATAAAAAATTCAAACTTTGATTTCTTGTAACCAGTCTAATAAATATATATATATATATTATAATATATATATATATTATATATATAGTATTATATATATATATATATATATAACTATATAGTATATATATATAGTATATACTATATATATATATATATATATATAGTATTTATTATATATATATATTATAATATTATTATATCATAATATTTTTTGCTTTTTCAATTTATTTATTTTTCGAAATTTGTTGGGAACTGGTGCGGTGCGGTGCGATCCAAAGGCTCGCACGGCGACGTACGCATCGTTAATCGTTTTCTCTGCTCGCACCACCGCACTTTTTATGTTTTTTCTTACGCCCGCACCGCAACAGGTTCCTGAATTTTTTGCATGCGCACCGCACCGCACCGGTGCGTTTGCCAACCATAATATACTATATATATAAGATAGTATATATATATATATAATATATATATAGTATATATATATAAATATAATATTATATATATATATATATATATATATAGTATACTATATATATAATTATATATATGTGTATATATATATTATAATATATATATTATATATATAAAGAATTGATTAATTCTGATTTAATTATTAATTATGTACTTTGTACGCAATACTTAATTATTCAAAAATAAGTAAATCTATCGCATACGACGATATAATGGTTTTTTTGCCGGTATTGGGATTGTTGTGGATAACAGCGCCTAGATTTAACTATTTCGTTTGGGGAGTCGTTTTTGCAATAAGAGTTGTGGAAAGATGAATTAAATATCGATATGGGGGAATAGACTAAGATAATTCGAATCTCATGATAATTTACCTTTACAGGATCAGATACTCTTGAGTTTACGTTCAAAAGAAGGTATACCATATATATATAGTATATATATATATATTATATATTATATATATATAAAAAAAATATATACTATATATAGATATATATGGTATATATATAGTATATACTCACGGTATATATATATATAGTATATATTATATATATTATATAGTGGTGAAGGCCTAATATTAGGGGAAGTCGTGTGAGTCATAAGCATGCATGACCTAAAGGTTATACAGCAATGTGAGAGGCTATTTGCAAGTCTCCTGTATACACCTCTAAGCGCTTGGTGCCTCTCCTATAAATTCCTTTGTAACTGCGTAATAATCATAGCACTTCTCCCCCATTGGGAGGGGCTGCATAAGAGAGAGGGGAGAGGCGGCAGGGCCGATGCCAGGCCGACGCTCCTCTCGCTCTGGGTATTTTAGCTAGGATCTCGCAGATAGAGAGGTCACGTTAGGGATAGGATCTGTGCCCATTATTAATAAAGTGATAATTACGAGTGCTGTTAAAGTAATTATCAACGATATAATTGTGCATATTTACCTGTCATATTCAAAGTGAAACATTTTCTGTCAAATATCGTTTCCTGATTTAATAAAGCAAATACACAGATATATCTCTTCCGGTACAAGAGTTAGTACATATTAATGCAGGTCAATGAAAACAAAGGGATAGAATTTTCGTTAAATGCTTTAAATCTTATAATGTACATATCTACATCCCAAAAGCTGACACATGTCAAATGAGTGATAAATTGAAAATTCAGATTAATTCTGCCATCCCTGAAGAAAAATTAGATTTAATTAACACCCATGAAGCCCATCTTAGAAGAGCATATTACGCACGCGAGTATCTTAATAAAAAGAAGTCATCCTTATAGAAATAATTATTATAAAAATCCTAAATATAAGGAAGGAAGTCGTTGCTATATAATAGAAAAATTCGTTACCGCCCGAAGTTTTGAGAAATTCAAAACCGAGCCATCTTAACCCTAATATTCAAAAACATTTGGCGTGACTCTACCGACTCCACAATCGTCAGACACTTTTAGAGTCGTTAACAATGGTCTCTACGAAAAAACTGAGTCAGAAGGCTCAAGCGAAGAACTCCTCTCGAGTGAATAAAGGGAAGGGGAAGACTCCTTCTCCCCAACTCACTCAACCCCTAAGGGAGGATGCAAGGCCATCTGGTTTTACATCGGAAAGCGAGCTTGATACAACGCCCAAAAATGCCCGCCAAAGTGGGAGAACAAAGTGTCCTGAATATCAGTCTCCCTTAAAGACTTATAATCAATTGAGTTCAAATCAACTACCAGTCTTCGATGCTTATGATGTAATCAACTGGCTCAGCGCCACCACCGCAATTTTCAAATTAAATCATATTGACGATCCCCATGAGCGTGTTCGCTTATTAGCTCCACTATTACCAACAACTTTGGTATCAAAATTAAAATTCCCACTTCAAGAAGATGCTTATAGAATACTTCTCGAGGATATCGAGCCCACATACCTCCCAGGATTAAGAAATAGAATACGAGACGTCTTCAAGCAAGGCATGCGACCAGGCGAACTGCCAAGCGAATATCTCGAGAGAGTGAAAGGCGTACTTGGTAACAAGAGCTTCGAAGTCCTCATCGAACATAACCCAAATTTCGCTGTAGACCTGTTTTTAGAGCAGATGCCTGCAAACGTACAGATGTCTGTGTACTCGCTGGTGGAAGATAACGCTTTACAGAGAATGGTAAGGGTAGCAGACGACCTTTATAAGAACTTCGTTCAAAAAGACAGAAGAAACCCACCCCAAAATTACGAACAAACTTGGGACTCTGTAAACGCTGTGCGTATGCACACAGATCGACACGCCACAGACGCTGCTGGCCCGAAGAACACCGCGCAAAACCCGGTGCACACACCTGAAGCTGCCCAGCACAGCGATAGCCATCTGTCGCACCAACTGGACCAGCTGACAAGAACTGTGTCGGAGCTGGCTAGCAACGTACAGCTGCTGCTTCAAGGTCAGACACACGCAGCAGACAGAGGTAACATGAGGCGGGACAAAAGCCTGTCTCGGCCATCAAGGTCAGTTGATAGTAATGGTTATACAAGTGCATTTAATAACGCCGCACAAAACCTCTGTTTCTATCATTCAAGATACTTATATCGAGCCTATAGGTGTGAAGGGGTTGAATGTCCCTCCTATACCCATTACTCCACAATAATGGTGACAGAACCACCACCTCACAAAATCCGGAAAACTGAATGCGCGACTGCCTATCACACCACCTCACTATGGCAGTCGAGGAAAATCGAGTCAAAGGAAAAACGTTTCCTTTCACCCACAAATACAAATTATCAACAGTCATCGGCAAGATGACCTAAAGTGCTTTAAAATAAACTCAGAAAATTATAGTGATAATAGAACTGGTGAAAATTATACAAAAGTTAAAAACATTATAATACTAATCATAATATAGTCAAAATATTTACTTACAACACTACTAACTATTATACTACTACCAATTAAAATAATAATAATAATAATAATAATAATAATAATAATAATAATAATAATAATAATAATAATAATAATAATAATAATAATAATAATAATAATAATAATAATAATAATAATAATATAATAATAAATAATAATACTAATAATGTAATATAATAATAATAATAATAATAATAATAATAATAATAATAATAATAATAATAATAATAATAATAATAATAATAATAATAATAATAATAATTATAATAAATATAATAACACAACACCAACAATGAAAAGAACAAATCTGATAATAATGATGAAGAGGTCAAAGCTCCTCAAGGTATCGAACCAACCGCAAATACTGAAACTTTGGAAAATACAAATAGTGCTATAAATAAAAATAAACTCGTGAACTGTGATACTATGAGTGTAAATGGTGAAAACGGACAACCGTCAATACTTGTAAGGGGATTGCATGCGCCCTCTCATGACAAATATAAAGAAACATCCACCGGTAGTAGTAGCACTCAATTTGAAAACATTTTAACTGATAAAAATATTGTCGTAAATGATTCAGCTGTCTCAAAATATTATGGTAAGCTAAATGATACAAATATTATTACCACTGTAAGCCCTATGCATGAAGGGTATGTCTTCTTCACATTAAATTTACCAATTAATGTGGCTATGGACCCGGTAAGAGAAAGTAAGTGCGATAAAGCAAATATCTTGTCCAACCCCATCAAAAGCGCTGTTAACGAACGCTGTGGTGACAGTAAGATTGTTACAGCCGATGGGGCGATAAGCGAGAAAGTTTGTAAAATCGACGGCTTGACCTCTTACCATGTCTATGACCATATTAATAAGGTAAACTATCTAATTGACACCGGAAGTGCCAAAAATGTTTTGAGAGGGGGTGCACATGAAAGTCGAACCCAATAATAATAATCTTACCAGCTCGGCTTTATGTATGAAATTGCCATTTATGATATTAAGACCATTGAAATTGGCCTAGTTCTGGGTAGGAAATATTTTGATAAATTCTATGTTGCTAATGTTGAGATGAATATATTAGGATTGTCATTTTTAAAGAAATTTCAAATGGGTATCGATTTTAAAAACGACTTATTAATCGATTCAGTCACAAATAAAAGCTTGAAATTAAATAAAAATGTGAATTTTAATATTAAGTTTGCGCATGAAAACCTTCTCTCTACTCTATCATTTACTCCTCCTCCTACCACTTCGCCTTCGCATGTACCATGTAGTCCACCTCTTTTTAATGATATATTATTGAAGTATAAAAATCTATTTTTGAATCCCTATCTGCCTGAAAATCACCACATCAAATTGAGGCAGATGCAAAGATGGGACGAAATTTTTGAAAAATATAAAAATAAAAATACCAGAATGAGCACAGCCTTGATAGGTGAGGACGATCTTGTGACTACCGATGAAAAGACCGCTTTTATACCAGAAAAAGTATTAATAGAGCTCGCCAACACCTACCCTTATAAGGTGAACGTCAGAGGACCCCCCATCTCATTCAGACCCCGCAAAATTCCCCACAAACTCTATTCACAAACTAGAGCGGAATTTGACAATCTCTTAGCCACAGGGGTGTTAAGACGAACCAACTCACCATGGTCATTCCCTGTAAGTGTTCTTGAAAAAAGCGGAGGGCGCGTCAGACTTATATCCGATTTTAGAGAGCTAAACAAACGAGCGGAGATTGAAACTTATGGCCTCCCGCACCTTCAGGATGCAATGTTTAATTTGAAAGGCAGTAGGCTCTTCACAACTATAGATTTAACCCAGTCGTTTTACGGGATTCCACTCCACCCAGACTCGGAGAAGTACTTCACAATCACTTCCAATATCGGCTCATACAGTTATCGATGCCTGCCGATGGGTTTCGCCGGCTCGCCCTTTGTGTTCCAAGCCTTCATCGATATTCTGATGCAGGGCCTCCCGAACACATGTGCTTACATGGATGATGTCCTCATAAACTCCAAAACGGAAGAGGAGCATCAGGTCCTACTTGAAAGGGTACTGAAAAGATTAGTTACTTTAAAATCAGTATCAATCAACATAAGGATGATTTTAAAATCATCAAACATCGCCATAACCTAAAGGGTATACAATCGATAAAGACGGAATAAGACCCAATTGTGATAAAATTAAGGAAATAATCGATACACATAGGCCACAATTAAAGAATTAAGAAGTTATCTAGGAAAGATTGGGTTCTATCTCTCCTCTATAGCAGTTTTTTCAGATATTACAGCCCCCCTTTACCACTTTTTAAAGGGAAAACCTTATAGTAATCGTCGAATCAATTGGGACCCCTCAGGGGATAAAGCTTTTAAAGACAGCAAAGAAGCCATAAAAACAGCAAATGCTCTGGCTTACCCTAGTCCTACAAACCCTTTCAAAGTCATTATACACTCAACCGAAGCAGCTGCCACAGCAGTGATATTATCCGCTACTGAAGGAGGTGACAAACCGGTCGCTTTCTACAGTACCATTTTAGCGCCTACAGAACGAAAATATGATTACGCCAACAAACTGTTAGTAGTTTTAACTAAACTACTGAAGAAGTACGGATACCTCCTGACGGGGAAGCTTATAACTATCTTTACACAATCTAGATAACTGTTGCAGAAGTACCGAAGAAGTGACGATTGCAAGAACTTCAATTTGCGAGAAATCCGGAGTCTAAACCTCTTATCAGCTTACCAGGTCTCATGGGAGTTAATTACCAAGAAGGAGAACCCTCTCTCTGAATTCTTATTACATAATAAAATTATTAACGAAACTGGAAACGATGCAATTGCAGTGCAAGATCACGATGTTGAAAAGGAGGCGAAGCTAGATATGCCCCTCCCACCGAACGCTGTGATTGGCTCAGCCGACGACGGACCAGCCAATCAGGGCGAAGCAGAAATAAACATAACAAAAGGCATTTAAATACGAATTACTATGAAATACCTTCCCCAGGCCTTAAAAAGAGTTATACTGAGACCTTAAGGAATGCGGCGCGTGCTTCGGTCATAAATTCCGAAAAAGGAAAGAATGAATGGGCTTTAAATAACCAAAGGGTAAATAAAGGACATTCCACGAATATCTGACATGGGAAAAATCATGATTCTGAAAGTGAAGGATTAAACGTAGCAGAAAGGATGGAGATAGGAAAAGGAGAACTTAGATAAATTTAATAATAAACTAACCTCTATGAAAGTAGATGAATTAAAGGATGCTTTACCAATAAATACTCGAATAAATTTGATCCAAGATTGCAACTACGCTCATTTAGAGCTAATAAAACGATTTAGAAAAGAAATCGACTACTTTGAAATAAGCTAAGACCAAAAGGAAGATGAATTTATAAAGTCACTGTTAGAAGGTAATGAAAATAGCTCATTAATCATCAAAAGACAAGAGTTCTGGTTCAGAAAGAAAAAGATTTTTTTATATGTTGAAATATCATTAAATTATGCCCGCGTCATCATCCCATGCGTCAGAGTTGCCGATCTCGTCCGAATGACCCACATGCAGGGGCATCTGGGGATTTCACGCTGCCACACTGTGTTGAAAGCTGATTTTGTGTTTGAAAATATGCGTCGAAAGGTTAAAGAGGTAGTCAGGAACTGCGCACAATGTCAGGTGTCCAAAATCGGTCGGGGAATCAACCCTATTTACGGGAAGTACAGAGAAGTTACCTATAAGTTTGAGGTCATCCATGTAGACATCCTCAAGCTCCCTTCCTGTTGGGGTTATAAGTATCTATTAACTCTCATCGACCGCTACTCACACTATGTGTGGGCTTTCCCGCTTAAGGACACCGCCAAAGAGACAATAGTTCAGACTTTGATAAACCAGCTAATTCCGCATTGTGGAATTCCCAGCCAAATCGTTTCAGATAACGGAGCGAACTTTACTTCACACTTATTTGGGCGTGTGTAAGCTATTAGGGATACTTCACACCACAACCAGTACATACAACCCTGCCTGCAACGGAAAATGTGAGGTAGCGAACAAGATGATTATTAACAGTATTAGAGCAATGTTGGCAGAGCCCGCCATGAAAACACAAGAATGGTTGGACGTCTTACCCTTCGTCTTATTCGCTCTCCGGTTAGCACCCATCTCAGAAAGTTATTATATGGGCAAAATATAAACATTCCTGAAGGCCTAGTAAGCACTTCCATCCCAAACGAACCAAAATCATACGACACCTACATCGAGAAAATAACTGAATTGATGGCAAAACCCTTAGCCCAAAGAACCAATCTGCGCAATCGGAACGTCTTTCTCCCCAAGAACTTAAAAGAAGCAAAATTTCTATTAGTAAAGAATC
>JABUQX010039138.1:10000-14814 GCA_015478945.1 Trachelipus rathkii
CAATCTATTATACCCTTAAAATTATCCTAACCATACTTTTCCATCATATCAATAGTTGTTAATATAGTAATATCTAACAAAACCAAACAAAATTTAACATAACTTAGCCTATCTAACATACTGAACTACTAATAAATGATAACATAAACTAAGTTCTTAGCAAAGTAACTTAGCATGTATGCCTTAAATCATCATAACCTACCGAAACTGAGCATTACCCTACATATCTAACATACTAAACTATGAATAAATGGTAACATTAACAAAGTGTCCAATCTACCAAAGATACTAACATTTTAAATAATCATTAGATGCTAACATTAACAAAAGTGTCCAACCTATCAAAGATACTAACATTTTAAATAATGATTAAATGCTAACATTAACAAAGTTTTCAACCTAATCTAATATTATCCAACAAAACTTAACCTATCCTACTTTATTTTTGTGAAATTGATGTCCATAGTCAAATTGATGTCAGTTTGCCAAGCTGATGTTTGTTTATCAAATTTATGTTCATCAAATTGCTCGTTGTTTACTAAATTGATTGGTAAAAATTGATGTATGTTTGCAAAACTGATGACTGGTTGTCAAATTGATGTGTTTTTCATTTATTTATCTGTTTGTAGAATTGCTGTAAACTTTGTCAAATTGAATCCTGTTTGCCAAATTGATGTCTGTTTGTAAAATTGTTGTACGTTTTGTCAAATTGATGGCTGTTTTCAACTGATATCTGTTTTTCAATTTATTGTTGTCTATTTGCTAAACTAATATCTGCTTTTCCAAATTGATGTCTGCTTGTTAAATTGATATCTGTTTATCAAATCGATATCTGTTTGTCAAATTGACTTCTTTTTAAGTTGATGTCCGTTTGATAAATATATGTTTGGTTGACAAATTGTTGTTTGATTGTCAAATTGAAGTCTGTTTGTCAAACTGATGCCTGTTTTCTAAGCTGATACTGGTTTGTCAAATTGATATCTGCTTCTCAAATAGCTGTCTTTCTGTCAAATTGATATATGTTCGTTAAACTGATGTCTATTTGTTAAAATGATGTCTGTTTGTGAAATTGAAGTCTTCAAGTTAAACTTGTCTCTTCATCAAATTATATATTATAACCTGCTTGTTATACTGATATCTGTAGTTCAAATTGATGTATGTTTGTCAAATATAAATATATATAATAAACAATATATATAGTTGTACTATTACAGAAACACATTGAAATTTACACGTTATTTATCAGAAAATTTACTAACAGATGGAAAAATAGGCTTATTTCTTCATGCTTCTGAAAATAATTCTGATAATATAATTTCTATATGTATATTACCAAGTATTAGGATTATTTTTAACTATGTTAGTAAATGCAGCGTATGTCGACAATAAGAATCTAAGTAACGTTATTTATAATTATGGCATATAACATTTATAAATTTAAGAAGTATTACTTATTATTTCTGCATATATAAAATATAAACATTTTTGATTTTTTTTTGGTAACCTCTTATAAATTCTACATGCATATTTTTTAAGAATTTAGCTAATATTACTAATTTCTGCATATGTTCACAGGCGTTAAGAATTTTAGCAGAAATCGCTTTAATTTCCGCAGATGTCAACAAACATTAAGAATAAAGAAACATTATTTAATTTGATTTTGTTTATCACACACTATATTTTTATTTATGAATGTTAAAAATGTAAGAGAAGAGGTAGGAAGTATTGACACTATGATTGTCCAATCACTATCTTCACACTCATTCCCAACAGGAAAGAACAAATTGAATTGAAGTCAAACGGACAACTTTTAATTTGTGTCTAAACAATGGGAAACTAGACACAGAAAGAAAGTTAATACATTCGAAACCATCTTTAATGGTTTCGAATATAATGAATAAATTTTAGATAAATATAAGAGGGAAGAAAACCATTTTATTTGTTCATAAAATAACTGTTATAAAAGAATTCCTTAGGAAAATGATGAAAGTTAAAAATTTTACCTATTTGGTTTTGACCAAGAAAAATGTACATAAAGACTGCCTGCAGATTGGTAAACAATTTTACTTTGGTTTCATTAATATTGGTTCTTAAAGATGCTAAAAATATGAAATCAGACATTGAAAGTTTTTTTAAGATTTTGTCAAAAAATCAGAATATTGGCAATAAAAGAATTCAGCATCGGAAAATATCACAGGACATTGAAGGTTTGAACATCGCAATTTTTCATATGATTCTTATTCCACCCAGTACCTGAACCAAAATACCTTCTTATACTTTTATATTTTTATATAAGAAAATATAAAAACATAGTTATTGTAACATAAGTTGATTAAACTTAAGAAACATTAATGAATATATAAATTACTAAACTATTAATCAAATAATTTTGAAATAGTTCTTTGAAAAATAATTATTGAGAAAGAAGATAGAACATGGAAGAAGTAAGAATCATTAAGAGTTTATTACATTTTTACGAAGGTATGTGTATTAATTGACAAGAAGTATAAATTTATAAGATTTCAGAAAGAATTTGTTTGGCATATCTTCAATTCTTTATTCACCAGTAAATAAATCAGAAATTCATAACCTATTTAGCTAACATAGTTACATACTAGAAATTACATGATGACAGAAGTTACTAGAACTCTTAAAAGGACATAAAAATTCTTTTCCAATTCAAATTTCTATCATCTATCAGACAGAAGAATAAGTAGAATTTTGGCCATTTTCATCTGAAAACTTTTTGAAAGATAAGATAGATAGTTGTAACAGCTTAATAAAAAACCAATTTCCATAATGTGATCAGGAAATTTGAAAAGATACCATGGATTGGAGATCCTTCGTGAGAACCTCAGTAACAATTCTGGCGAGGTCCGAACACGAAGAAAGATTCAACATCAAGACTGTAACTTCAAAAGTTACAAAGAAGAAACGAAGCAACATCAGGTCTTCAACTTGAAGAGAAAAGAATCAACATCAGGATTTATATGAAATTGTGTTAGAAGACACCATGAAGCTGGAATTATACTAATTAACTTCAAGAACATTAATTAGTATGTTGTAAATAATTAATATTTTTAAAAAATAAATATTTTAACATTTTCATACTTTTATATCCTCTAGATGTAAGTTTTTTTTTATGTGTTTTACAGAATATAAAAAACTTTACACATTGTACACTCTTTATTCTTTTTAATTTTTTTTTACTCTTTACATTTAAGTTACAAAAACTTTATTTTTTTTTGTGTATATTTTACACATTTTCTTTTATTTTTATTATATCGTTCGTTAAACCGAAAATTCTTTTATTTTTACGCTAACTGTCCAAAATTATTCTGTTAAATAAAAAAAATTTCAAATAAAAATCGAAAACATTTTTTTTTAAGACGTTTATGTAACTGATTTTTATTCTTTTTATTTTTATTTAAAGAAAATCTATAAAAAACTAAACATTTTAATTAAGACGTTTTTGTATCTGTTTTAATATAAAAATAGACCTTCAGAATTACTTCTAAGAATTCATACTCAGAATTTGTACCTATTTTTGCTTTTCATATTGTATTTTATTTATTATCATTACATTACTCAGAATTTATTTTAATAATCTATATAATTTATTGTTTTGTTTTTAAATAAGATATGAATTAGCTCTCATATCCTATGTAGATGATATAACTGGAATTTCATATTATTTTGAATGGAGTAATATTGGTTTCATCTGTCTTCTTTGTAGGACCAAGTCTAAGTTAGTCATATTTATAGATATCAAAATTTTTAATTTTATTTTGCAATCGAGTCATATTATTTTTAAATTTTTCATTATATTTAGTGGTTAATTTTATTTAATATATTATTTTTTAATATTTTAAGGCATATTTTATTTATTACTTCTTCATAAAAGAAGGTTACGCCTAATAAATATAATCTTTTTAATATTAAGGTGTATACAAAACAGTAACAACTTAGTCTTTACAATTATTAAATATTTGCTAATACATTTTTTCTTTTTTGATAAAATTAAGATATATTAATTAAAATATTTTTTATATTTTAAAAAATATGATAAATGACTTATTTCTTTATTCTTATTTTATGAATTCATATTATATTTAACATAGTATGCTATTGATAATTAACGTTTTAAATTAATACACATAATTTACTTTATAACTTATAAATTTCATTCAAAAGTTTCAATATTTCTTGTAGATTTAATATATTTTAATTCTACTATTCAAATAATTATTTATTTCTAGTTATCACACTTTTAATGCTAACGTGTAATGTTTTACCATTAAATATAAAATACTATTTCACTTGTCACTTAGTTTTAGATCTCAATCTAGATTATATATTTTTATCACTTTTTTCTTGAAAAATATTTACTAAAATAACATACAAAAAACTGATAATTAATACAAGATGATTAAATACTTATTAGCTTTTTTAAACCCTTATTTTGATAAACATGGCTATTGTTTGATTATATTAAATAATGGGGTTATACGACCTTTCTGTTTACATTTTCCATTCTTTAAAGAACGAAATTAATAAAAGAACATATGATCCCTTTGTTTTTTTCTATTATTTGATATCATTTTCTGTGATTTCAATTAAATATAATAATAATTATGCTTTATACCTTTTCATATCTTTAAATATATATTGATTATATATATTATGGTTTACTACTATATTTTAAATTTCTATTACAAAATTACGTTTGCTTATAATTTTTTATTTTATTTTATTATTTCAATATTTATACTATTGTGGTGATTAATTATTCAAAGTAATTCTTTGTTCTTATA
>JABUQX010039139.1:0-5000 GCA_015478945.1 Trachelipus rathkii
GTGTACTATGAAAACCAAAGGTTTCGTTTAGTATATCAAGCCTTTAATAAACTTTTATATATCATTTAATTTCCTGATTCCAAGGAATAAAAATAATAGCCTTCTTTATTTCATCAAAGCTAACTCTCGTAAAAGTAGTAAAATAAGCCCATCCTCAAAATATTAATATATTTTTTAAACATTAACTTATTTTTCATAGTTAATTAATTTATAATAATTTATTTATTCGTATTAATTAAAAAAGAAAGTTAAAATATTTGTAAAGTACCATATCTCAGTCCTGCTTCTATTTGCATAAAATATCCCAGAATCAAGAATTATTAGAACGTCCTTTAGCTCAGCGGTAGAATACTCGCCCAACTAAGCTAGAGACCCAGGTTCATCACTGGTCGGTGGAGTGAGTGCGAGCTATTCTCTTGGCTCTGACTTGCTCAGACTTAAAAATTGAGCACACACCCCTCCTAGATTAGGGCTCTGCCCGTGAGCGATGTGTAACTGGTTATTTATATAATATATATATATATATATATAAGATATATATATAGTAATATATATATATATATATATATATATAATATATATATATATATATATATATTATATAGATAATATATAATATATTATATCTCCTTATAAATATATATATATAAATATATATTCCTTAAGAGGAAGCAACTTAGTTTAGCCATGGCTTGAGTTTTAACACCAAAAATGGCTATTTTAATCACAGACCTACAAGCAAATAAATATTACGCGAAGGCCAAGACTTCTCGCTCGGAGGATAGCCCATCATAATAATAATATACTATATATATATATTATATATAAATATATAGTATATAGTATATATATATATATATATATGAAATTGGTAGTTAGAATGATGGAGATGGGGGTTGGGGTGCAATAACTAATTATGATGGATGACTTTCGGTTTATGTGTGAGTGAATTGAAGAGACGTTGAGAGGATTTGGGATAGAGAAGATTGGCACGAGTGTTGTAAAAGGAGGGGCTTTGAAAGTAAACGTAGATAAGAGTAAGGTTTAATGCGTTGTGAGTACGAGAACAGTTCCTCAGTGTGAAGTTTAATGACATGGGTGAGAGCTGGAACAAGTGTCTGTAGTTTAAAATATTAGGGTATGTGTTGATAGCAAGGGAAAGATTGATGCAGAGTATAGGGAAAGTTGTGAATAGTAAGAGAAGGTGGCTGGTCAATTAAATCGTTGGTGAATGTAAAAGGAACGACAGTCTGAGTGCGCTAGGTCTTGATGAGGGTAAGTTAGTTACTAGTTTAGACTTATAGTAGTGAGACTATGGTCTGGAATAGAAGTATAAGACTAAAAGATTCAAATGTGTCGAGGATGCGAATCTTTAAGGCATGCTAGTGTAGAAAGAATTATTAAATGAGAATGAACGTAATTAGAGAGAGCATTAGGTGTTGAAGAAAGGGGTAACGAGGAGAATAAATGAAAGTATGTTGAGATGTTTGGTCATGGAAAGAATGGAATGATAGTCGGTTTGGTTAAGCGGATGTTATAGTGGTGAGGTGTTGGGAACTGAATCCGGCTGGAGACCAGAGAAAAAGGGATTTGAGTCAGTAAAGGAATGTTTGACGTAAAGGAATGAGAGTTTGATAGGAGAGAATGGCGGAGTGTTGTAAGGGGGTATGTTGTGGCCCACACCTGGACAGGGATGAACCCTACCACTTGACATTTTCCATATGAGGATCCGCGCGCGGGTCCATGAGCTCTAGGGTGGATGTTTTGATTTGACGAGTTCTTAACGAATTAATGCGTTACAAGAGGATGGCCGGTAAGCGGGCTTTCTTTATCGACTTTTGTCTTTCTTCTAACTACTTTCTTATTCCGATGCTTATCACGCACCTTACCCCGTCTTGGAGAAAGAAAAAAGGAAAGATGAAGAAAAGTTATATTTGCTTATATATATCTCGAATGGAATAAATGTATGTCCAAATGCTTAAATAAATGTATTTAGTAATATTATATATATATATAGATATAATATGATATATAATTATATTATATATATATATAAGTATATATAGTATATATATAAAACTAATATATAATTAATATAGTATATATATATAATTTTTATATATATTTCATATATAATATATATATATAATATATATATATAATATATAAATTATATATATAGCTATATATATTATATATTGATCTCTCTTTCATTTCTCTTCATTGACTTCATATTTGCATGTTTGTGACAAGTTTGAGTTTTGTAAGGAAGAACATCCTCAAATTAACTTTTTGGTAAACATGAATTTTGTGGAGTGTTTGATTAATTAAAAAATTATCTCTTTATTGAAAAATTTGTCAGAAATTCTTTTGTTTTTTCTTTTAATTTTAAATAAAAAATTTAGGGGTTTTTTTTTTTTTTTTACTTTTTTCTCCCTAATTACCAGTTTTTTTTTTTTTTTTTTATCATGGAACTTAATTTTATTTTTATATATTTTTTTATTCTATTTATTTTCTTTTCTTTTTTTTTTTTTTTTTTTTTTTTTTTTGGCCTTTTTACTTTATATTCTTCTCTATTTTTTTTTTTAATCTATTTAATATTTATCCTGAAAAAAAAAATTTAAATTTTCATACTTTGCAAGTTTTATCTATAAAATTTCACAATTAGTTAATATAGTTTTTTTTTTTCTTTTTTTTTTGTGTCTTTTATTTAGTGAAGGAAATATCTATTATTACTCTTTATAAATTTTTATAATAATTTTGCTTTGATATATTTGCATTAATTTGTGTTAGTTTGTATAATCTAATTCTTGCATAATTTATTGCAGATGTATATTTTAAATATGAGTTAAAAAAAAAAAAAGACTGCCATTTTACTTTTATAAAGTTCCTATAAAAACACACACACCACACACAACACAAACACAACACACACACGACACACAAACACAACACACATATATATATATATATATTATTATATAATTATATATATGATAATATATATAATATAATATAGTATATATATATATATAATTATAGTATATATATATATATGCGTTGTGCTGTGGGTTTTAAACCGTTCCTCCCTTAAATTTATCTAGTAGGATGAATATTAAATTATCAAGATGTGTGTGAAAATCGTCCTGTTTATGATGCGATCAGTGGACGATTTTTTATATATATATATAATATATATATATATATATACATAATATTATATATATATATATATTAGTATATTATATATATATATATACTATATATATATAATATATATATATTATACTATATATATGTATATATGATAAATATATATAATATATACTATACATATATATATATATAATATTATATAATATATATATATATGAATTATATTTATATATACATATAATATAAAATATAATATATATATATATTAATGATAGTAGGAGTAGAGCGTTTACTCACAGCAATTTGAAAAGCTACCTTCATTTGGCATAATGGATGTAGGGTCCCCATGACATCCCGACTGCCTTAATGGATTTCATCGCCTTTCGTTCTGCGGTTCATAATCCACACTCTCCTCCAGGAAACATTTACCTTTAAGCCACGTATTCATAAACACAATACTTTATCCACCCCTATTTCCTGCGTGTCGTAGGAGGCGATTAAGAGGGACGGTGGTAGTTAAGGTTTAGACTGCCCACGTACCACTTACTGTTGCAGTCATGCTAAGATGCCTCGGAGAAGGTCCTGTGATCCGTAAGTGACCTTCTATCTTTTCGGCGCAATGTGTATAACTCATATGGGTACATGGAATGGCAGAGGAATAAATGTTGGAGAGAGGTGATGGAAATTGAAGGGCAAATTTGATTTGTTACACGTGACTAGAAACAAAGGATGAAAGGAAAACGGTTTGAAATATGAGGTGTTTGTGTGAAATGTGTTTTGTGCTTGGTGTGGAAAGGAATGAGGGAGGGGAAAGCGCAGTTGTAATTCTGAATAATGACTTGTCGGTATAGACTATGATACGATTTGTGTGTGTAAGTACTAGAAAGTGCTAATGGATAAATGTTAAGTTTGAAAGGTCAAGGGGAATGTGTGGTTGTTAACAATTATGGTCCATACTGAGTGTAATGTTGGAGAGTGCGATTTTACTGGATATTGATGTATGGTTTGGATGGGGTGAGATAGAGCCCTTCAGATTGATTGTGTTGGTGACCATAAATGGTTGGATAGGTGGATCAAAAAGAGGATGGTTTAAACAGGGGGCTTGAGGGTGTTGGAGAAATGTAGAATGGTAGCGAAGGTGATTGATTTCTGAAAGGAGAGAGGACGTGTGCGTAAGTAATACTTATCTGTGAAACAGGTATTCATAAGTATACTTAGAGTTGGTGTAAGGTAGAGGATGAGATCGAAGTGAAAAGTATGATTGATTGTGTGGTGAAGATGTTGAAATATTTGATGGATGCTTAAATCAGTGAGGCGGTTAGGAATGGGATTATCGGATCAATCATGTTGTTTTATGGTATAATAGTAATATGAAGGCTTTGTGATAGAGAGAAAAAGGTTGGAATGAAAAAACTAGTAGAAATTAGATTGAGAGGTTAAAGCATGAAAAAGGTAACCAATAGACAAGTAATCTAAGAGTGCTTGCAAGTAGGAAATCAGATTGAATTGGTGAATCAAGTTAAAACTGGAAAGAATTGAAGCAAATTAGGACAGTGTGTTAGATGGTGTGCGAGAAGTTAGTAATGTGCTAAATAGAAGTAAGAATGTTAACAGTGAGTGGTGGAATTAGAAGAGGTGACAACGCGGATTTAAAGTAAAAGAAAGCGTGGTTGAAAAGTACCTAAAAGCCAAGTGAGGTATCCAAAGAAGTGTTTGGAAGTTAATATAATGAGAAAAAAGGAAGACTAAAGAGCATACGTAAGAGAAAAAAAAGGTAATATGAACAGCTGGAAGGAGGAATGAAGTGTGGACTTGGCAAGGAAATATGAAAACTCTTCGGAAAG
>JABUQX010039139.1:10000-20000 GCA_015478945.1 Trachelipus rathkii
CAAGAAGAGAATAAAAAAAAATGGAAAAGGAAAATACATGGGAGAAGATTGGTAGAGATCTGGAAGAGGACCTTGCGGGTACTAGAAAATTGATATTTAATATGGCAAAAAAACTATAGGAAAGGAACAGCACCTCCAACATATGCAATAAAGAATGAGAATGGAGCGTTGTTAACGGACCCGAGAGAGATTGGGGAAAGGTGGAAGAATTATTTTGTTGATTTGCTGAATATACCAAATGATGTGGAGGAGGGGATGCGCCTGAAGTGGAGAACCATGGGGAGGTGGTGGAGACGAGTGGCAGATCACGGACGAAGAAATAGCATATGCCTTGAGGAAGATGAAAAACGGGAAAGCACCGGGTGAAGATATGATACCTGCGGAAATCTTGAAGAATGTGGGAGAAGAAGGAAGTGTATGGATGAAAGAATTAATGAATAAGTGTTGGAGAGAAGGAAAGGTGCCGGAAAGGTGAACAGATTAGCAATATGCCCAATTTTTAAAAAAGGGGATAAGGCAGACTGTAGAAATTACAGAGGAATTGCTTTGACACCACATATCGCAAAGGTATATGAACGAATAATAGATTTAGAATGCACTGAGAGAGAGAGAGGGTAGAAGATTAAAAATGGACAAGTGGCAACATGTTTTAGGACCCAAGATGATCAACTATCGATGTGGATAGTACGCGTAAACGTTAATTGTCAAAGTTTCCCTAATTTAACAAAAATGTATTTGGCATTTTGTAGACCTGCGAGAAGGCTTTGAGCGTATACCTAGAGGGTTCTGGCGAATGATACTTAGAACGAGAAGTTATGGATATCGGAAAAAACTGCAGAAGAGCAATAAAGAGCACTTATACGAATAGTTTATGCAAAGTGAAGACCCAGATGGACGATGGAGATTGGTTTGAGGTTGACACGGGAGTGAAGCAGGGTAGTGTTCTCTCTCCGATTTTGTTTATCCTGTTCATGGATTATTGTGGAAAAATGGTCCGGAGACGAGTGAAGGGAACTGTCTGTGGATACGCAGATGATCTTGCGTTGGTGGCGGAATCAAGGGAGGCTCTGCAGAGATTTATTGTAGTGTGGGATGAGGAGTTGAGGGAGAGAGGAATGAGGATAAATGGGGAGAAGAATGGAGGTGATGCTGATAAGTAAAGAGGAGGAGGAAATGAATATCAGAGTGAGGGATCAGGAATTGAAGCAGGTTGATCAGTTTAAATACCTTGGAGTTTGATGAAGAACTATGATGATAAAGATAAAGAAACAGATAAAGGAAAGTTTAATAATAACATTAAAGATATATCGTGTACTACGAGACAGAAATGTCTCTCGACAAGGGGGCAAAATAATAAATACGCGTGTGTAACTACGACCTATACTACCATACGTTGCAAAGCGTGGGCTCTAACCAGCAAAAACTAAGCAGTAAGAAAGATACAAGCAATGTGAAATGGGGGAGGTTGAGATCATAAAGGGAGCACGAGGAGAATAAATGAGAAGGTGTATGATATAAGAGACAGAAGCGGGGGGAGAATATTACTGATTTTATTGAAAAGGGACCGCTGCCATGCTAGACATGGTGATGAGGATGAATGAGGATAGATACCCGAAGAGGTACTACAGATGGAGGCCAGATGGAAGACGCAGTGTAGGTCAACCAAGAACCAGATGGAGTGATAACGTGAGGACGGCCATTGAGAGAAGAGGACGTGGGATGGAGGAGCTGGAAGAGTCAGGAATCTATGAGGACCGAACGCGGTGGAAGGGTTTCGTCCAGAACAGCTGACAAGCGTTCACGCTTACAGGAGTCTGGGTAGAAATGTGAAAAAGAATATATATATATATATATATATATATATATATATATATATACTATATATATTATATATATATATATATATATATATATATATATATATATGAGTACGTACACCTTACGCATATAATATATATATATATATATATATATATATATATATATATATATATATATATATAATAATATATATATTCACACAATATATATATATATATATATATATATCATGATCATCATCATCCCTATCCATATATATATATCATAATATATACTATATATATATATATATATATAATAGTATATAATATATATATATATATATATATATATATATATATATATAATATATATATATATAATATATATATATATATAATATATATATATATATATATTATATATATATATAATATATATATATATATATATATATATAAACATACACACATGTACATATATATATATATATATATATATATATATATATATATATATATATATATATATAATATATATATATACATATATAATATATAATATTAGTAAGTATATTGTGCAGTTAATTACATTTGTGATTTATAAAAAGATTAGACGTGTAGCTATATATTTCATTGTACTAGAATAATTTACTCAATAAAGTTTTAGAATATATTAAATATAATATTTATAGAAACCTTTTGATTTACACTGCTAAGATTGAATTAAAAATATATATACACTTTAATCAAAATAAAAAAAAATGTACAAAAATATTTTCCTATATATGCAGAAAGGAGAGAGAGAGAGAGAGAGAGAGAGAGAGAGAGAGAGAGAGAGAGAGAGAGAGAGAGAGAGAGAGAGAGAGAGAGAGAGAGGAGAGAGAGAGAGAGAGAGAAGAGAGAGAGAGAGAGAGAGAGAGAGTTTTATTTAATATACACATTTACATTAGGCTTCGAATTAAAGCTTTTTTTTTATTAAGGAAAAAGATATTCTAATCTATCTTCTTGTCATTATATTTATAATTATTGTTAATAGAACCAGACAAGATAATACAAAGTTAAAAAATAGACTTAAACTCTTCGGAGAACTACTACTATAATATGAAAGAACTGGACAGTTCGGGCACTGGTAGGAACCACAAACCTCGCATATGTCTAACGCTACAGAAGACATATCCAAGAATTCAATGGCGAAAAGTTCTGAAAGGGAGTTATAAAATTAAAATAAAAATTAGCAAATTTTTAGTTCACATGTTAAAATAATATATATATATATATATATATATATATATATATATATTATATATAATATATATTATATATATATATATATTATATATATATAAATATAATTATATATATATATTATATATATAAAAAAAAGATAAAAATATAAAATATATTTATAATATATATATAAATAAAATATATATATATATATATATATATATATATATATATATATATATATATATATTTAGATATATATAATATAAATATATATATATATATATATATATATATATATATATATATATATTACCTGGAGAATAATATTCATAAACTTATAACCACCAAGGTTTTTGGGTGAGTATTTGCTACTGGAAACCACCGATTTACTGAAAATTTGACACAAGAGTTGGCTGAATTTATCTGAAATTAAAATCACGTTATTTTTTCTACAGAATATTATTAATGCACTGTTTATTTACAAATAATCAATTCTTTAAAGGCCTTTAATTGCATAAGTTACGGAGCTTAGTGGAGTAAGAATAATAATATATATGATATATATATATATATATATATATATTATATTATAATATATATATATATATATATATATAATATATATATATATAATATATATATATATATAATAATATTATATTATATATATATATATATATATAGTATATATATATATATATATTGTATGTGTGTGTGTGTTTTGCTAGCCACAAAATTACTATGGTAAAAATTTGCTTTTAATAGCCCATAAATAAGGCAAAATTTTAGATTTTTCTCTATTGTGTTTTCTTTTTGGGGGGGGGAGATATCAGAATTTTATATTTTCATTACTTATGTGTGTGTATGTGTGTGTGTGTGTGTCAGGTAACAGCCATCGTGAATGCGTGAGTGTGTGTGCCTTTGTGTGAGCGTGTATGTTAAGCAAAGAAGTTACTTCTGTGAATATTAATCTATAAATCCCAAATTTTGAATCAAAATTTGCTTACCCTATCAAAATAAAATGATATTTTTCTTGGTTCAAACTTTGCTCGTCTTAAGTTTGGAAGTTCCCTTTTGATTTTATGTAATTTTCGAGGTGCTCCTCGAGCGTTCCGTAACCCGTCGGAATATCAACCTCGAGAACTGCAATGCCTGACGAAGGACTTGACGTTGTGTAAATCCACTTAACGCAAGAGTTTATTGTGGAGTTGATGAATTCCTCCCACTTGACACAGCTCTTGTCCTTAAGGAGAAAGCCTTTTGTGGAGGGGGATTAATGTAAGCTTCGTCAGTAGTATAATATTTGGAGGACATCTGAAGGACCGCTGATCCGTTGCCCTTGCCTTGGACTCTGATGCTTCCGCCTGAACTCGCAATCTTTATTTTTATATAATAAATCAATTAATATACATGAAAAATATTTTTCTTTATAATTGAGTAAATATTTATTTTAATAAATAAGTAAATTTACAAATAAATAATAAATAATAATAATAATAATAATAATAATAATAATAATAATAATAATAATAATAATAATAATAATAATAATAATAATAATAATAATAATAATAATAATAATAATAATAATAATAATAATATATTTCAGTAAATAATTATACTATATCTCATTAAATAATTTAACACTCCTCTATCTCCTCTCTCTCTCTCTCTCTCTCTCTCTCTCTCTCTCTCTCTCTCTCTCTCTCTCTCTCTCTCTCTCTCTCTCTCTCTCTCTCTCTCTCTCTCTCTCTCTCTCTCTCTCTCTCTCTCTCTCTCTCTCCGAGCTATCTTGTTGGATAATCTTCCTTAACCCATGAATTATTATTTTATTTTAAATATTAATAAATGACTAGAAAAAAATACAGTTCGAAAAGGCCTTGAGGGAATTAGAAAAGTTTTGAGCTTCAAAGTAATATAAATCACTTATTGTTGAACCATGGATAGAGGTATAAAAATGTCACAATAAATTGAAGGAATAAGTGAAAAAAACCTCAGAACAAAATTTTCCACACAGAAGAAGAAATATTTTGTGTTATAAAGTAGCTTCACCAATTTAGGTTTTAATAAAATAATTGGAAAAAAATGTGGTTAAATTTTGTAATGTTTCCTAACTATTCTTATTATATCTATGGATACAGGATTGTTATTATTAGATACAGAAACATATAGTAGAGAACTGAAAACTAAATGGATAGACGTAGTTTAAATTATTTAGTTGTCATTCTCCACACCAAAATTGTTACACACTTTATTTGGCAATGCCAACGAAAAAGTATTGGATTGCGGTGTACCGTTCCTTTCAAGCTGTTACTTATGCTACTGATGGAAATGGGAAATATACCCAACGTGATATGTAGAAAAAGATAAAGAATAAATATAACTAATAGAGAACAGCTTATAGTTTATTTTAGACTTAGATTCAGCTCAATGCAGAATGAATATAAAAGCAGTATCAACTCCAGATACTAGGTAGAGAACATGCAAACTAAGGTTTATAAGGCATCACAGGAACTATATATATTGGGGAGATAACTGGACAAACACTTAACCGGCTGATAACACCCATTAATTAAATAATAAGTCAGAAAATAAATAATATAGAGTGAGAGCTTAAAGTTCTACTCTACCCTTTTGAACAAAGGTACAGGTAACGTATGAGCCAATCTCATTTCCAACTCTCATGGATGGCCCCAATCGCATATATCATGTGATAAGCAATCTTAGCTAAAGACATTTGTAAAGATAGAGGAGAGGGATTTCAGAATCTCCCGTAGTTGAATAAGATGAGAAATAGTAAAATCAAAGAGATGAACGGAAGTCATGAAAGAGATTAGAGACAAAGCCGTATTAGGGGGACGATGGAGAGGCGCGTCAACTGGGAGTTGAGAATAAGATACGAAATGACAAACGTTATAAATTATTCGAGAAAAAATGTAAATACGTACATGATATTTCTGAAGCTGAAGAACATTATCTGAAGAAACATAAAATACTTTTGGTTTTTGTCTCGATCTCATCTTCTCGACCATTACTGTCAAATGGGTATACTTGGCCAACTTCTTTTTCGAAGAGTATTCGTGTAAAGCCTCCCAAGCCAACAAAGTGTCCTTAAATTTGAAAATAAAAAAATAAAATTAAAATAAAAGTAAAAAGAAAAAAATATCTATATAATTTTAGTTGGAATTTAAAAGTATAAATAAATTTAACATTTCAGATATTTATAAACAGTACATGCGGGCAAATAAAATTATTAATTGAAGAGAGCTATAAAAATTTTATTAAAAATCATTTTTTTTTTTCAAAAATATTTCTCTAAAATTCTGTACTCTTAAAAAACTCAAAGTTGGCCAAATAAGTAAAAGGTAGATTAGAATGCAAATGTTTTTCCATTCGTTTAATAAAATAAAATTGTGCGTTTCCAATAAGTTAACTAAAATATTACTTAGAATGAAAACTATTGTTGGCCGACTCACAGGGTGAAGTGCGGTGCGGTGCGGTGGGCGGTGCGGTTAGCGGTGCGGTGCTGGTGCGCTCACTCTGGTGCGATGCGGTTTGGAAAATTCCGGTCCTCTTTCAAAACTATTGCAAACGTCATTACATTCGCTTAATAAAGTAATTGTTGTGCGTTTCAAATAAATTTAATAATAATTATAGGATATCAAAGAAAAGAGATTAGTGAACCATAATGAAGAAAATGAGAGAAATATGGGGTAATAAAATATCTAAGTAAGATGCTTATTCGAAATTAAGATTAAATATACAAGAGATTAAACTTTATGTTTAAGACATCCTCTGTTTTAAAAGCTGTTTTTGAATTTCTCTTTTAAAAGTGGTAAAATATTTGCTTTACTCTTTCAACACTTCTTACCAGAGTGGACATCCAGCCTTGATCATTCTCCCGTTGGTAATGAAGCCACCGAACAATTGCAGGTGTTAGTAATTCTCCTCTAGAAGCATAAACTCTTAGACCACAAGCTGTTGCAGCAATATTTCCCGAGTCATGCCTGTGTGACTTTCCTTGGCTGTAAATGCGGCCGTTGAGATTCGACACGATATGATGGTAATGGAACTAGGTCTTCTCCCCAGTAGACATATTTGACTAGAAATAATGATAAAATGTAATAGAATAAAATGTTTTTCATAAGGTGTGCAATTCCACATTCTAAATTAAATATTTGAAAAGATTAAGGTAAACATTTTATATCCACTCTTTAAACTGACTTCAGATAACTACCTTCTTGCCGAGCGTTTCTTGCCAGAATATTAAAAGCCTCTTCAGCTCGTTTAGATTTCATAAGGTGAAGGGCCAAAGCAACGAGTGATACTTCTAAGGGATGTGATGCTGAAGCAACTACTTGTAGATTCCTTTCTAACCAGTCACGTCCTTTACCGATCGACCTTGAAATTTCTTCATCTAAAGGCTAGGTCAAATCAAATAATGGACTTCAAAAGTCATAGGTAATAATGTTACAGGTTTAATTAAATTATAATGAATAATATAAATATATAAGAATAATTATTTTTGAAATATGATAAAGAATTAATTTAACATTATATATTACCACACAAAAGTTTATTATTATTATTATTATTATTATTATTATTATTATTATTATTATTATTATTATTATTATTATTATTATTATTATTATTATTATTATTATTATTATTATTATTATTATTGATTATATTATTATTATTAATGATGATATTATATATTATTATTATTAATTATTTATTGTTATAAAAATAACAATTATTGATTATATTATTAGTAAATTAATATTATAATTATCATTATTATATTATATTATATTATTATTATTATTATTAATTATTATTATTATTATTATTATTATTATTATTATTATTATTACCTCTGGCAGTTCTCTTAAAGTCATGAGTTGGATGATTGTTAAAGCAGTTGAAGAAAGATTAAGACCATTTGTGGTGATATCGTTGAAAATGAAAGAGGAAGGGGATTCGAGGGTTCTCACCCCAAGAGACCCACTTGGCTCCCAAAAAGCCCCATTACCTGATTGCTGTTTCATCAAAAACCTTCAAAGTTGGAAAAAGAAGTTAAAAAGTTTTAAAATTTTGAAAAAATAAAAATAATATATATATATATATATATATATATATATATATATATATATATATATATATATATATATATATATATATATATATATATATATATTATATATAATATATATTATATATATATATGGTACATGTGAGTTTGATGGCATGTTTTCTTGCGTTGCGTAGTTTTTTTATACTGAAAAGTTTAAAATACCGTAATAATTGACAAAAATAATTACTTTATGGTGTGAAGTTCATTAAATCTTAGTTTTTTACCTTTTTTTAAAATTTTTTGGCAAGAATTGTAATGCATTTATTAAATTTCCTTTTTTTATATCTTATATATTTACGAATTGTGGTTTAGTTATTAATTGTTTCTTGCTGATAAAGTTGCTACAGAATGTTATTCATTTGAATTATTCTTATTATTTTTTTTTTATTTAGGTATTTAATATTGTTTAATATGTCTCTAAGTTACAACCTTGAATGGTTAAATACTAATATAAAAAAAGAAGTTGAAGCTGTAAAATTTTTCTAAAATTTTAATATTATACAAATAAATAAAATGTGCATCAATGGACATTCAATGAAAGTGAAAGAACGTGGAAATAGTTGTGTTTAGCAATCTTGAATTAAACCATGTAAAAACATTAGACTTTAGTTTAAAGAAGTAATACCTAGTGTACGGAATTAAAATTATTCTTTTTTTAAACTAGAAGGAATAACCTAGAGTAAACACCGCAAAAAGATGGCAGGGGAGTCGGGGTCTCCTCGGGCCTCTACGGTGGACCCGACGAACGGGGGGGACCTCTTCGTCCCCCCCTCTGTCCCCCGTCGGCTCGAGCCCCCTAAATGGGGAAATTAAAAAAAAACAAATATATAATAAAATATCTGCAATAAAATAAATGCAAAAAAAAAAAAAAAAAAATTTACGAATTATTTTTTAGGTTCAGCATATATTTATTAAAGTTTTTAATTTTAAATAAAGTTTCCTTTGGAAAGTCTATAGATTTTTTTGGCTATTATGCAACTTTCAACACAACACAACACAACACACCACACCACACCACACACACCACACTACTCACACACACAACACATATATATATATATAATATATATATATATATATATATATAATATATATAATATATATATATATATATATATATATAAATATATATATATATATTATATATATATATATATATAATATATATATTATATATATATAATATTATTAAATACGACATTTTTTTTTCTTTTAAAAAAATAAACTTTAATTTTAAAAAAATAAAGGACAATTCACCTTTATAAAATAAATTATACATTTCAATTCAATTTTTTTACGTAAGTAAATTCATATGAACCTAAATAAGTTGAAATTTAATAGAGGTTTGTTTGTTTTACCACTAATCATGAAAGTTAAACAAAGATTTCAAAATAATGAACCTAAAATTTTAAACGACTTCTGAAAAAAAAAGCATGCCATCGAAATTTTCAACATGAAACCATATAGGTATAATATAATATATTATATATATATATATATTATTATATATATATTTATATATATATTATATATATTATATATATATAATTATATATTATATTTATATATATATATATATATTATATATATATATATATAGAGAGAGAGAGAGAGAGAGAGAGAGAGAGAGAGAGAGAGAGAGAGAGAGAGAGAGAGAGAGAGAGAGAGAGAGAGAGAGAGAGAATATAAACCAAAACTAAAACCCTAAATTTAAAATATTCAATTTACTTGATTAGAGAGCAATGATTTAGGGGGAAACGATTAATTTAAAATGCCTCAGTAATAAAAAAGAAAACTCAAAAATAAAATATAAACAAAATGCATAAAA
>JABUQX010039139.1:25000-27500 GCA_015478945.1 Trachelipus rathkii
AGTGGTTCTAACCTGCAAATAGTTAATATCGCTAAATTAAAAACAACTCATCATTACTGGTTATGGGGTGAAGCAGTAATGATGAGTGTTTTATTAGTATATTATTATTATTAGGAGTTTCAACCCACAACCAGTAATAAGGGATGGTTCTAACCGGTAAATAAAATAATAATTAATGTCACTTTAAAGTAAAAATCACTCATCATTACCGGTTATGGACTGAAGCAGTAATGATGAATGTTTCAACCCTGATAACTAATTTATGTCACTTAAAAGTAAGGTGAAGACATTTATAAGATCAAAAAATATCAAAAACATATTCTGCCATTTAATTAAAGAAAATATGCAGAACTAATAATAAATACACTTTAAAATGATTAAGTGTTTATATTGCCAATCATTTTAATTCAAAAATTACCACTTAACATTTACTTCTTTTCTATGCGCATGTCAAATTCTCATTCCATTTTAATTAACTTTGTGACTTTTGTGTGTGTGTGTGTGTGTGTGTGTGTGTGTGTGTGTGTGTGTGTGTGTGTGTGTGTGTGTGTGTGTGTGTGTGTGTGAATGGTATATGTTTATAGTGGGGGTAATGTTAAATAGTATGTGTTAATTTATATTAATAACACATTATGATAATAGACAAAATAAATGAGTTAAAACGTATAAAACGTTTTATAAAGTTTAGTCGTTCAGCCATTCAGCCTATCTAAAGATAGGCAATAACTTTTTAATGGTAAAGCACCTGAGTTGCGTGGTATAGGGCTTAGGTTCGACCCCTCGTTCTGATCCTAGGTAGCAATTACCTAGAGAGATTCCCCTTCTTGAATAGGGCTATGCTCTTGAGGTGTGCGCTTTTTAATAAAAATAAATAAAGAAATCAAAAAATGACCATTTATAAAATACTAAATTACTTTCTCCTCTCTCTCTCTCCTCTCTCTCTCTCTCTCTCTCTCGTGCCTTCTCAGCTATCTCTCCTCTCTCTTCTCTCTCTCTTCTCTCTCTCTCTCTCTCTCTCTCTCTCTCTCTCTTTTTTTTTTACGGATTATCACCACTCACGGGCAGGGCCCAATTCAAGAAGAGGACAGAAAATAATAAAAATAACTAAAAATAAAACAAAATAAATGATAATAATAATTTTTATAAAATAAAAACTAAAAACATTTATCAGATTATCTTATATTTCTAACCGCTATTGGCTTTGGAAGGAGACTAAGTCCTGTCTTCGGGTGAAGAGCAAAAGCAGTGATGACTAAGTGAGAAGGTCTCTCTGGAATCATGACGGAGAGGGAGGCTTTACCATCTCCTCCGAGAGTCACGTCTGTCCATAGCCATGAGGGCTTGAAATGGGACGAACTCCTAGAGTTTCGGTAAAGATAATATTCGGAAAGATCCCCGAGAACTCCGAACCTTTTTTGAAGGCCTAGACAAAATAAATTGATTATTATTTTATTATTATTATTATTATTATTATTATTATTATTATTATATTATTATTATTATAAATTATTATTATTATTATTAATTAAAATTAATTATAATTGCTATTATTATTATTATTATTATTATTATTATTATTATTATTATTATTATTATTATTATTATTATTATTATTATTATTATTATTATTATTATTATTATTATTATTACATAGAAATTAAATATATATTGGCCATAATTGCAATAACATTCAATTGAAAATTCTTAAGCTTAATTAAAACTTACACTTGCTTTCATCAATTCGGTCGACACAGTCCCACTTTCCATCGCAGGCGCTTGACTTCGAGTAACAGCCTCCTAAGAGACATGGATGAAGGTCTTTCGAATTGTCACAAACATTTGGCCTTGATGATACTCCTCCGTCAGATAAAATGGACAAACCAGTCGAACTACATAATATATATATATATATATATATATATATATATATATAATATATATATATAATTATATATATATAATATATATATATATATATAATGATTAATTAATATATAATATTATATATATAATTATATATTATATATATTTAGTATATATATGCCTACATATATATGTAGCTACATAATATGCTTAAATTTAATTTATTAATATTATATATATATATTATTATATTATTATATATATAATATATAATATATATATATATATATTATATATATATATATATATATATATATATATATATATATATATATAGATATATATATATATATATATATATATATATATATATATATAATACTATATAGTAATATATATATATATATATGGACATTTATAAAAGAGGTTGACTCCGTTAATATTAGGGTTTAGGTTAATTTAGGTTAGGTTTTGTATAGGTTGTTAGGTTAGGTTAGGTTAGGTTTGGTCTCACGCCGTTCGGTTAGATTTAGATTAGGTTAGGTACCTATATTGCAACGTAATTTACCTAAATTAATTGAAATTACGATAATCATTTTTTAATTGAATTTTCGTTCCTGGAGTCAACCTCTTATAA
>JABUQX010039139.1:32500-50000 GCA_015478945.1 Trachelipus rathkii
CATTATTATTTTTTTCAAAACTTAAATCTGGTTATTAATTGATTTTAAACTCTTCCAAAACTCTTAACAAAATCAAGTATATCCAACAAATTTTAAATTGATCATCTTCAGATTTTAATTCATTTATAGTTTTCTTTAGATTTGTGGAATTCCTCAATTTATTATTTAAAAAATTTCTATATCCTCATCCTTGATAGATTTAAGTTCATTTATCTCCTGTTTTAACGTGTTTAATTCATTTTCAGTGTTAACGTTTCATCAACCTTACTTTTTATTTCAGTAACTAAATTATCGGTATAAATTTGCAGTAACATCATTCTCTTCTTGAGAATTAGCTACATTTGCTAGCCTTTTATCATCAATAATCAAAATTACTTTCTTTCGTCTAAATATTTAAATTCCTTATTATTAGAGTCCAGGAGTCTTTGAAGCCTCGCGGTCCAGCATTCCGTTGTTTGCCTTTATCATACCAAAAGATGTTAACCACATATTATATAAAAAAATTCATAAAGAATAGAATTAAAATCAATTTTTTATATTGCAATATAAAAAAATATAAACATAAATACTACAAATAACCCCATCGTTCAAATTTTTTTAATTAATAGGTTTAATAAGCATGTATTCATATTTATATAATTTTTCAAACTCTAAAGGAATTTTCAAGTTTGTTCAATCAAAAACGACTTTTTACTGTTTCGTTTTTATTATTTTTAAACAAAAACCTTCCTTGCATTCGCCATTTTTAAACTGAATTTAAATACTCCTTAAAACTTGATGTGTGTCATCGTGTTTAAAGATCATATTTGACTTTGAGAGGAGTTTTTCAATTATATTTCTGAAGTTTCAATAAAATCCCCGCAAGGTTTTTGACTAGGGGTACGAACTAAAGAAAGGACATTTTCCTTTCTCCACTTATAATTAATTCTTTAACGTTATTTTCAACAGTTTTTCTGCTAGCTTTAATGATAATTCAAGAGGACCAGCTCTCTCGCAGCTGCTATAGCAATGCTGTATAGTTAATATATGTAATAATTTTCTTCTTTCATTTTTCTTACTCTTTCCTTGCAAAGATTTTCTATTGCAACTACTTGTTTAAGCTATAATTTTTACTTTAAACTATGTAAATTGAGTTTTTATTTTTCCACATCTAAAGCATAGATTTTTTAGAAGTCATAACTTTATAAACATTTTTAGCGCCAGTGACAAATTTACATTGAATGCAATAATACTTCTTTTATTATATAATAAATATATATATATAATATTTTAATATTCTTTTACTTTTTATATTTTTTATAATCCTTTTATTTCTTAGGTTTTATTATTATGGCCATCTAAATATGTATTCAATTTATTTTATTAGATGCAAATTAAATTTTTACTTTCCCACATCTCACACAAATACCTCTAAAAAGGAAGAATTATGAGATGTTACAACTTTTCAAATATTTTATGTATTTGTTATCATTCTACAGTGAATGCAATAATATTTCATTTATTTTAAAGAAAAACTATTAATATACCTGATTCATTTTATTTTCATCAGATAGTATTTTCATAAATCAGTCGGATAATACTAAAGCATAAGCATAAGTGTGCTTCGGGATATTTTTTTTAAAACTAGCTTTAATTTTAGTACCTGTAATAGAGTTTTTCAGCTTTATAATTGACGACTAACATCAAATATTAAAAAAGAATAGAAATTTCGAAATTCAAATAATGAAATGGGACAGTTTCCATTATCTGTTACATGAATAAAGTAAGCTCAAAGTGTTTTATAAGCAGTTGTTTATTTATTCTTCTTAAAATCTAGTTGTAGATCCGTTTTTTGGATACCTATCACTATTTAATTCAACATAAGCATTAGTGACATTAAAGTGATTAAAATAGCTGTATTTTTAGTATTTGCATTATTTTTTCTATTTGTAAAGCTAATATGATATATCTTGGTTTTCCAATTTCAATGGAAACATTTAATCTCCAGTCAAACTGTTTCTGTCCTTCATTTCCATCGATAGATTAACATTGTCTATTCAAGAAATTAACGTTATATCTTATTTTATTATGAAGATCATTACTTTATTTTATCATGTATTCATAGGTGGGTGCTACACGAGGCATTCGGCAAATTATTTTTGCTAAAACAACCGTCTTGAAATTTAAAAACACTCTCACCCTCCTCATCTGGTGATTTGAAAAACATCATTACCATCTTTTTCTCGTCGTAATGTTAGCTGATGTTTCATACTATAAATAACTTTATTATAATTTTCACGAAATCCAGAAATATATCTCAAAGGAATAGCAACACTGGAATTTCTTGCTGATTTTTTAAATAGATAATTATGACTTTTCATATCCTGGATTTGTTTTTATACAACCTTTATCATCTTTATCTGGAATACATATAAAAATCTTTACCTTTGAAAATTGGTAGGATAGGTTTTGACTAACTTCATAGTTAATGCTTGTCCTGGATTTGAATATTATTCGATAATCTCATTCCCAAGTTGATAATCCACCCTTTGAAATAAATACATTCCATTATTGATTAAATTTATGTATAAATCTTTTTCTGTTCCTATTCCTGTTTCAGGTTTATTTTTTCCATAAATAGAGTCATCAACCTTTTTCTTAATGATCCTTCAATGTATATATAGCTTCTTGACGGAATTAAGAATTCGTTTTCATTTTGAATAGCAATTCTAATGTCAGAGGAGGTATTTAAATCAACACCTGAATAAGACTCGTATTTTCGATATTCAAATCTTTTAATTGAATCATCAATTTTTAAAAAATCTTTCTAATTTAGATTATATCCCATTTATTATGTTATATGTTATATGTTATATGGCTTTTAATCTTCATTTGGTTCTTCTAAAGAAGAACCAAATGTTATTTCCTTTATGATGGGATTTGTACATAAGTATTTTAGAATTTTTTAGTACTAAATTAGTTAATTTAACATAATTTCAAACTCCAAAAGTAAAGCTTCTAAATCTAGGAGTTCTTTTATCTTTTTAGTATCTATCCCATTAATCTGAGTAATCTGATTTTGCACGTTCTCCATTTATTATAGTGAAAAAAAGTTTATGTTGATTTTAAAGGTAATCTGGTTGTAATTTTTTCCCTCTAAGATTTAATGGTTTATGATCTTGATCAGTAAGCCAAATGTAAATTAAATTAATAGTTGGAATTGCTACCGGCAGATATACTACTGTATTATAGATTTCATTTACTTTATAACCAGGAGGAACATCAGGAAAGAAACTATACAAAACTGTTTTTTTTATGTCTATTAAGATAAGAGCCTTCTGTAATATTACAATTAACTAAGATATAATTTACCGATAAAATGTTAACATTCTTTTCACCTTCATTTTCTCCAATACCTTCAATAGTGTCCCTTCTAAATCCTAAAAATATTTTTAAATGATTTTTTTAGAGAAATGAATGCTAGCAATTGCATTCTTAATATGAATATAAAATTTCAAAATTACCTTGTTTTCTTCAATTCTGAATGCTTCTGGATGTTTATTTTTAATGAGCAGCTCCTGAATGTAATTATTAATATCCTTCATCTTATGAGCACCTGTTGAAAATATTATTTCAAAAAATTTTACCATTATATTCATACACGAATTTATTATTTGATTCATCGGTACTTGGTACTGAATGATACATTTTTATATTTAATAACGCTATTTCATGTGTCTCACCATTGCCTAATTTTAAAAGACGGATAAAAATTATATTCGAAATCAGGTATTACTAGATAACAAAATGCTCAATTATTATAGAGGAAAAAGGTTATTTAAAGATTTAATTAAAACTATCAAATATTTTTAATCTGAAAAGTTGATCGTTTATTGCTTGTAATTTGTCGAAAACTATAGCTGTACCCGCTTGCATTTCTAGGAATAAAATTTTATGTCTATAAGTTCATTCGTATCTGAAGATGTAAATTAAAATCCATCTCCCTGTTTATCGATGTTTATTTTTCCTATACTACTTCTTCTTGATGTTTTTGCTTTTTGCGTAATTCTGATGTTGCTTTCTTTAATTCATCACTCAATTTATGTTCATTATATATTTTCTTAATAAACATTTCATATCTTTTACCACTATTGGATTTAACTGTTCCTCATCTTTTAAAACTAATATATTTTTTTCCTACTCATCCGATCAACATCAAATTTTCAGGTCTTGGATAGTCGGGCGAGTTACATCTTTTTTACATAAATATTTTTTTGTATACTCAAAAGAAATATTTTTAAAAATTTCCCAAAAAAAATTTTTTGAGAAACATTTTGAAAAGAACAAATCCAGAACTACTGCATATTCAAAGAATATTATATAATAATAATATTATATATATTAAATATATATATATATATATTATAATTATATAATATTAATTATTAATATAATAATATATATATATATATAATATATATATATATATATATAATATATATATTATATTATATATATAATATATATATATATAATATATATTAAATATATATAATATAATATATTATTATAATTTATAATATATAATATTATATTTATGATATATATATAGATATAATATATTAATTATTATAATTTCATATTATATAATTATATATATATATAATATAATATATATATATATATATATATATATATATATATATATTATATATAATTAATATATTATCCCTAGTGGTTAAGATGATTTTAGAAGATTATATAAATTATAAGGTATAAGCGTGTAATAATATATAATATATATATATTAATATATTAATATAATATTATGAATATAAAATAATTTATATCATATTATAATAATATTATATATATATATATTATATATATATATATATATATATATAAATTATATACTTATATATATTAATATTATATAATATATGAATATTTTATTATATTTTTTTATAAAATAAACCTTTTTGCAAAGTTTGATTTTTATTATCATTAACCCATTGAACAAAGCATTATTGAAATAGATAAAATTAATTAAATACCAAAAATATGGTATCGGATAGAAAACGATCGAAAATTACAAATTTTATTATGACCAAATAATTAAAAAATGAATAAATTTTTTTTGGGTTTAATATTTTAATATACGTACAAAATACATATACACTTTTTGATTTCCTCTTTCATTTATTTCCTATTATATTATTTAATATATAGATAATAATATATAGTAAGTAATACTACTAGTTTAGATTGGATTAGCATTATCAGTTTTAACTTTGAGTTCTGTCCATCATTGATTAAATATTTCACCATAATGGAATTTATTTATTATATATATATTGACCTAATTAATACTATATATACAGATCATACCGTGCTGGTTTGTGTACCTATAACACTCTCAAATTTTAACAACCTCAATTGAGCTCAGAAGAAGTACATTGTATTTATGTGCTTTACTACTTTTCATATTAATAATCAAGAAGCTATTGCTATATTCTATTCTTAGTTATTGATTCGTGTTTACTCCTCGAGCTTCCTCATCTGGTCTCCCGTCCGTACTCTACTATGAAGATATATATCTATCTTCACGTATTATCGAATAGCATGTGCGCTCAAAAAATTTTTGTGATTCTAGTGATAGTTATCCCTATGTCCCCTGCTGACTGACACTCGTCCTGTTCATACGAGCACATGCTCGTAATTCCTTCTAGCCTATCTTCCTTTGCGTTGCTCACTCGGAGTTATTTTTTTACCACAAACTCACCTACCCCCGAGGGGCCCTTTATATTTTTTATATATTATTATATACTTCGAATTCTACTAGATACAGAAAACGGTAATAATCATACAAGTTTTCCAACATTTTAACTATTTTAATAATTTTCAAAAGGCGTTATTATTTTTTTTTAAATTACTTATTTATAAGATAAAGTGCTTACTTATAATTATAATTATACAAAAAAGACATACTAAAAAATGACCAATGGTTTATTTTTGTTTAGATGCATGTTGCTTTCTGGAGGTTGACCCTATTAATAAGATTATATATAATAATATATATATATATTATAATTGTATATATCTATAAGCTATAGATAACAGTAGAAAGATTAAAGGGTATAACACATAGACTCATATCCAATATTGATCCAGGATTTGATTTCTTTAAATATATTGGAATTAAGTTTCATGTTTTAAAGTATTACTTTAAACTGAAAGTTTGGTGTTACTTGGATAAGATAACTCTCACAATTATAATACTGAGGAATATAAGTTACTACTCTATTAAAAACTGGCAAATACCTTCATTAGAAGTCAGTGTACTAAATATTTATAATAATAATTAAAGTTATAAACCTCAGAAGATTCTCATATTCTAACTATTTAATTCGTCAGAAAAAATAGAATAAATAATATAAAAATGATATAATAATTAACAATAATTTCATTTAATAAGGTATTTTATATTTATATTATTTTATTTAAATAAAATATAAATAATAAATAAAATTCAAAATTATTATTCAGTGTAAAATTGGGAAAATTGTGATTACTTTGATGACAATTATTGGCCAAAATATATTATAATATATAAATAATAATAAATTTTTATGAGGGATAAGCTTTAAGTTATATTATAATGGTTATTTCATAGATAAAACATACTAATAATAATAATTATTATTAATATCTCTAAAATAATAAATTAATAGTATTATTATATTTATTATTATATTAATATATAAATAATTTTGACGTAATTTATAATATATATATAATAATATATAGTATATATATATATAATTGTGTATGTGAAATGTCAGATGCAACCACCTTTAAATTTATATAACGATCGAGGCCGCATCCTACTGTATATATAATATATTAAATATATACTAATATCATATATATATTAATATATATATATATATTATATATATATATATATAATATAATATATATATATATTATATATAAATATATATAATATAATCATATTCGTTGTTTAAATAGGATAAATATTATATAGATATATATATAATATATAAGATAAATATATAATTAATTATTATTAGGCTTTGATAGTTAATAAATCAACAATATAAATATTTATTAGATACGTGTACTACTAGGAAAAAGGAATACATATTATAATAAAACATTTGATAATATATATAATAATATAAATAAGATTAAATAAATATTTTCTAATTTCTATATATATTATTCTTAAATTTTATTTTAGAAAGATAATAATTTTTTTTAATGCTAAAATGTATGGAAATATTTTTTTAATTTTGTAAATTTAATAAATATATTTTTATAATATATATATTAATTTATATATATAGTTTATAGATAATTTAATATTAACTATAATTTGACTATTATTATTTATATATTTATACTATTAATAAGATATAAACAATTAAATACTCCTTATAAGTAACAATATAGCCAGTATAACTATTTTTACATTTAAGATTTTATAAACAAATATATTAATTATTATTTATATATATTAATTTATTATTTAGATTATATTTATATTAATTATATATTTAATTTATTATTATTATAAATATTAAATATAATTATTAATTATTATATTATAATATTATTATAGTAATATTAGAGTATATATTATAATATATATATATATATAATAATAATTTATGAAAAATAGGTTATATAATAAATATTTGGTTATCATATAATCTTATTTGATGTTATAAAATTATTGTTTTATTAAAACTAATATATTGTCTCATATTTATTATTATTATTATATTTTAATTGGTTAAATATCTGATTACAGTTGTTATTATAAGTAGTTATAATAGCTTTATTTATATAAGTAGTTAGTATATACTAAAATAATATTAGATAAATTAATAATAAAATATTATATATAATATATATATATTATATATAATAAATAATTACTAGATTATATATAATAATATATTTCACTTATACAAATCACTTATATATTATCCCCCCTTTAATAATATATAAATTATATGAATAATCATTATGTAGATCTCAAATACTAGCCCATTGAAATTAATAAATTATTAAAAATGATATTATATAAAAATTTATCTAAACAATTTTAATTTTTTAGGTAATTATTTTCCCTGTACTTTACTTTTAGAAAAAATTACTTTGTGTATAATAAATAATCTATAATAAAAATATAATTAATATTTATACTATTATAATTTTACCATATTAAATTAAAAACTAATTACTCCAAATATTATTGTATAATTATAATTTATACACATAACTATTAATGATCTATCTTCGCTGTCTAGTTTTAACAATAAAAGTTACGATATACTTTAAAGAGTTTATGTATATAGAAAATATCAGCGACAACAGAATTACTTATTATATATATATAATTATAACTGACAAGACTCTTTATATTATTTAATATTATATCTTAACATTACAAGACTACTAAATCAATCTTCTCTGTGAATTTAACCAACATCTTTGTGAAAAACTTCAAATACCATACTAATAGTATAAATAATATAAAATTGATTATATGAGTAATAATCTAATCCTATTAGCTGCTCCAGCTGCTCAATGTAATTCTATATAGAGATACGCCCAAATATGAGTCGAACAACGCATACAAAAAAAAAATATAGGTTGTAGTACATCCCTTTATCTCAAATCTGGTTAGGTATAAGTTAAGTGATTTATCGATCGAATGCTTATTTACAGGTATATGATATAAGGATAAATGAAGATTAAGATATATAGAATTAGAAAGAATAGATAATAATGATAATATGGAGAGGGGGAGATTTATATTATGTTTAAAATGTGCTACAAGTGTAAATATCTTAATTTTTGTGTATACAGTGTCCAGGAATTTTTATTTATTTTCTTTTATCAATTAATGTATTTAATTAATTGAAAATTATCAATTGACAGAAAAGTGTACATAATATTCGAGGATCAATAAAAGACATCAAGTGTTATAATAAATAGTATTTGACCTCCTAAATAAAGATATAATAAAAAATAAATAACGTAAATAAATTCAAATATGGACTTTTAAATATACATTGAATAAATTAGTTCAATATATTATTTTTAACACAATTAAAATAAATTTATATTTAGATATTAAAATATAAACTCAGAATAATGGAGATATATGAGTAAAGTTAAAAATTTGAACAAAACATAATAATTATATATATAAATAAAAATTGTTTAATAATATTGTTATATAATAATTAGCATGTATAAAAATCAGTTAAGATTTATTAGATAACATCTTAGTAAGGAATAAGCATTTATATGTATTAAAAGTAAACATATTTGTTACTGTTAATATATACCTAAATCATCAATCGTTGTAAACTCGATATCAATTCCCAAGTCTATAATCTGTCATATAAATAGTGTAATATAACTTATAACGAGGCAATGATATATTTGCGAGCAAATTATCAATATGATCTATATTTAGTAGTTACCTAATAAATATAGTATATTATATATTTTTAAATATTGTACTTAATTTATTTATATACTATATAATTTCTGAAAAATAGATAAATATATAGATTAACTATATATATATGTTCATAAAGGTGCCTAAATAGCCAACAAATAAATAGAGTAATATTATTATCAATAGTGATGTTATATATTAATATAGATATAAAAATTCTAAGATATATAGTATATACCGTATATATACTCATGATATACTTTGTCATGATTGATTTTATTATATGAATATAAATTATCACTTATGTGCAGCGCAAATAATACTAAGTATTATTCATGATAGTACATAGAATATTATTTTATAATAATATGTATAGTAGTAGATATACTATATTTGTATAAGTACCTAATAAATAATAAATAACTGAATATAATATATATATATATATATAATATATATAATATATTATTGATATATTATATAATTTAATATATATTATATATCAGACGGGACTCCTTTACACTTCGGGTATTATAATATAACTGCTCGCGGTCTTCAGACCCGAAGTTTGTATTATTAATAGAAACGAAACGATTGTTCTCATAAATTTCATTTAAGTTACGATAAAATTTCTCTTATTTTTAGATGACGAAATTGGCCATTAAATGGATATAGAAAATATTAAATAATAAATATATGAATAAATTTATAGTTAAAAAATATAATCAAAAAGTGTAAGAATCTGTTGCCAATACCATAATGTTTATTTTTATATTACCTAGAAACTTTCCGCGGATATGCTTAATGTCTGTTTCTTGTGAAGTTAATTAATAAATAATTTTTTGGCTTACAGTTATTTATGAGGCGACGAAATTTAATTTTATTTACAATGATACTTGAAAATAATAACGCTACACCTCTAAGTCCTAAGGATAGAGATCATTGCCGGAATAATAGGAAAAAAAAAATTATAATCAAATAAATCATATTATTTTTTTAAACACACATTGAAATAATGTTTCTGCTCACACCTTAAAAATAAATATTTTACTTTCACACGTTAAATTAGAACCAAATACATAACTAAAGTCAGACAGTGATATGCATTAATAATACTCATTAAAATAAAAAAACTTATTACTTTACCATAACTGTAATAGAAAATCGTTAATAATAATACATGAACTAATGTGACTTAATAAATATAGTATAC
This sequence comes from Trachelipus rathkii, assembly GCA_015478945.1. Lineage (NCBI taxonomy): Eukaryota > Metazoa > Arthropoda > Malacostraca > Isopoda > Trachelipodidae > Trachelipus > Trachelipus rathkii. The sequence goes on from JABUQX010039139.1 coordinate 43,198, forward strand.
TTAAAATAAAATATATATATATTATTATATTATATATATATATTATATACTATATAATAATATATAATATATATTTCATAATATTCATCTGATATATAATATTTCAATCTAAGAATCATAGATTGTGTTTAGAATATAGAAGAATATCATCGAAAATATATATGATATATGATATACATAAAAATAATATAATATATAATAATATAATATAATATAATTAATATATATATAATGTCAAAATAGTAAATAATTAAATAATAATATCATGAAATATAACTTAATAAACCTAATAAACTGAGCTTGTCATATATGTATAAATATATATATATATAATACTATAGACAGCGACCCTATAGACCTCCTCTCTATAATATAAATAAATATAAATAATTAATAAATAATATATAATAAATATATATATAAATTATATTTAAATGATAAATATATATAATATAAATTATATATAAAATAAATAATATAAATATAAAAATAATAATATATATATAATATATATATAGAAAATTAAAATATAAAAGGTATAATATAATAATCCATATCGGATCATCTCAATAATAATAAAGTAAGATAATAAATATAGATATAATAATAAATAAATATATAAAATAAATATATATATATAAAAAGAGAAACACTAAAACTTATTAGAGAATCAATAGAATTAATTTTGAATTAAAAAAGACAATTTTCTTCAGATAATTTCAATGCCAAAATGAAATACAGTATAATAGAAATAAGTGTAATATTAATTTAATGCTAATTATATAATATATTTATATATTGATATAATTTAATATAAATAATATATAATATATATTACATTATAATATAAACACAAATATTAATAATATATATATATAAATAAAATATAATTTGTAAATAAATTATAAAAATAAAAATTATATATATTATATTAAATATTTAATTATATAACATGTTTCTTATGCTCTAAAGGCTTCTGCAACTAATAGATTAATAGTTAGTAGTTATATGTATGCATGCCATAGTATACCTCTGAACTTTCTAACTCTCATCCGACAGTCCAGTCGCGGAACAATTACGAAACAACTTCAGAAAGAATTATTATAAACACCCTAAAATTTACATTATACATACAAAAAAATATTCAATCAGAAGAATTGACTGCAGGAAAATTTTTTTATAGAGAACGGAATTTAGCAAATCACAAATAAATTATTAATTGAAAAGAAGGGAAAAGAATGTATATACCTCGATAATATTGTAAAGTTAAAACGGCAAATCTTGTTTAGAAATAAGTCAATAAATGCAGATCTGGTTATTTAAAGGTAGGAGTGTTCTTTGAAAACCAGAAAGTTAATACTACGAAGAAACTGCTAATATCGAACAGAATATCTGGCCGTAAGTCATGAATGATTATCAAGCAAGTTTCTAGGTAATCCATCCCTTGAATTGAATTTTGTCAGATGAATGTATGAAAGAAGTCTAAAATATTTGCTAGATATATGGGAAATAACAAATAGCAGATGGATTGACAAAAGCATTGTGAAAATAAACTAAAAAGGGTGACAATCTACTAGTAAAAGACATTCAACATAAATAAAATCCTATAGAAAAAATAAAAGGTAGAATCTCCATAAGTTCATTTAGATGATTAATGAAAAAAAATCACCGTGAAATTCAAAAGTATCTAGTTAATAGAGGACAATCAATTTGTCTATACCTTAAAATTTTGAGCAAAGATGCCTCGCCTTGTCCACATATTTACAGCTATATTTATTTCATGCTTTTAAAAATAATAAAATCGGATCTAAGACATCGTTAAAGGAATATATTGAAGAAGTTTTATTTTAAGAACAATTGTTTTGATAATAATTTATTATTATTAACAATATTTTCACACAGCTGTTCAAAGAGAAATATTTTAATAAATTTAGAAGAAAGTGATATATATATATTATATATATATTATTTATATAATATAATATTATTATATATATATATATATATATATTATAAATATTATATTATATAATAATTATATATATATAGATATTAATAATATATTATATATATATTAAAATATTAATAATAGTATATATATATAATTAATAATATATATATATTGATAATATATATATATATTTATATATATTATAATATATATTAATTATTATATTATATAATATATATATATATATATATGAATTGTATATATATATATATATTATAATTAATATATTAATATATATAATTTATATATATATATAATTAATATATATATATATTATGTATATTATATATATTATATATATATTAATATATAATAAATATATATATATATATATAATATAAATATATATAACATGATATATATATATATATTAATTATATATTAATATATATCATGAATACATATGTGCTTAGGTATCATACCAGACTATATATATATTATATATTATAAAATATATATTATATATATATTAATATATTATAATATATAATATAATTTATAATTAATATATTATAGAAAATATATATTATTTTAGAACTTCATTCTCGCTAAATTTCATATATAAATATTTTCTAATTGGTAACTAAATAATGAGTTTAATATCAGGCTTTAAATTTTAGTAGATTGAATACTAAATATTTTATTTATATATTTCTTTTATAGGTAAAAAAAATAATAATAAAAATTCATATTACGTAAACTGTACATAGGTAGGCCAAAATAAAATAGTAACAAAACAAGAATTATATAAAAATTTTAGAAAGAAAGTGTATGTATTCCTTTTCTGTATTTCCTAAAATTCTTATTTTCTATAAAAAATATTCTAAGTTTTAAATTACTAAAGTCTAATAAAGATGTTCATTAACAAACACTTTAATATTTTCATCATACCCTTCAACAAATTTGACGCATATGAGAAATTTCATCCCATTAATCACTATTGTTAAATAAAATATCTATTAAATTTGCTTGTTGAGTTTTCTCTTTTTTTCATTGATAAAATCTTTTCTTTGATGTGCAAAATTGAGCAATTGGGTGAAGGTATCGAGAGAGTTAGGGTTAGGTTTGTACCATGTCCATGTCTCTTTGAGATAAAATTTTGAAGTATTTAAAGCTTATTATCAAAAGCGAGTTAATTTATTGCTTGATAGTATAAATTTTTATATAATATTAAAGATGATTTTCTCTAATTGTAATATCAGGGTAAAGGGATTCATCAATATTGTATTAAAAAGTAATTACTTAGGTACCAGAGGGTCTTCATAGGTATTATAAACTAAATTTTTAGGATAGAAATATCGCAATAAAAAGGTTAGAATTATTTGTTTTAATGTCCAGGTAAAAATCATCTGATCTCTGTATTTGAAGAATTTTTTCCTAAGTCCGTAGTTAAGATCTCCTAAGTTGATATCAGGCATATTAATAGTATAGTTAAGTATTCAGCAATATATGATCGCTAATAGATATAATAAATTATATTATAATTGGAAGCCTTTAAAGAGGAAACTTGATAAATTTCATATATATTTTGTAATCCCAAGTTATTACTTAAAGTTATTCAAAATGATTCACAATAGGAATAAACATATAACTTTACCTCAACTGATTACTCAAATAGACAATAAAAATTTATTATATTTTTGAGATTAAATTTTTAATGATGGATTAAAAAATTTGCCTTTTCTATTAAAATCTATAATAATTTAGTAAACTAAAATTACTTTTTAAATTTTATGTTATATTAAATTTAAAATTAGATATTAAATATATTAATAAAAAATCTTACTTTAGATAAAAAATAACGACTCTTCTAAATTATTTACTCCAGTTTCTCTTTAAAGGCTTCTATTGTAATATATATAATATAATATATATATATATATAATATTATATATCATATAATATAATATTTAATATTATAATATATATATAAATATATATATATATATTATATATATAATATTTAATTATATATAATAGTAGTATATATATAATAATATAGGCACTTCTCCTTTTCGATCACGACATTTTTAATTTATTGAAATAAGAAATTTTAATGCATTCTGGACAAGTTAATTTTATTTAATTTTTAGTGTGAATCTATAAAGAAAACACACAAACATTATATATATATTAATATATAATAATTAATATTATATATATATATATATATATATATATATATATTATATATAATATTAATATATATGATTATATATAATATAAATATTATAATCATATATATATTAAATATTATAATAATAATATATCAATATTATATTATATAACTATTATAATAATACTTAATTAATATATTCAAAGATAGTATATAGATATAAGAAGCCACAAGTACGCGATATCATCAGAAAAAACTACAATGAGCAAGCTACAAGGAAAAAGGAATACATTGTGGGATTCCTGCACAAATAACAGATTAAACGTGTTAAAAAAAGAGATAATATCATCTCTTCGCAAACTTGACAATCGCTACAGGCGCAAAATTACATTTTTTGAGAATTACCTGTTAAAATAGTAGGAATAATGTAAAAAAAAATAATAAAATAAAAAATAAAATAAATAATAAACATAAACTTGTAACTAAAAATATAACTTATCTGAAAATAATGACAAAATATATAATGGGGAACGGGCGCAAATAACTAATTTAATTAAAAAAGTATTACACTGGCATAGTGAGAGGGGTGCTTTCACTGAACTCGAACGAGGAGAACATCAATGGTGAGCGACGTTTTCCAATATCCGTAAGGTAGAGTAGCGGAAGGACCCCTCGCGACAACCCTAAATATAACCAAAGAGGGGTGAGTATTGATATATCCGGCAGAACCTCCACCGGAAGGGGTGAGGTCTAGTCTACTACCCCGAGTTCCTAGGAAGGACCGGAGAGACTCCACCTGAGACTTCACTTCATCGGTATTGCAGTATAAACCCTAGGGTGATACTAGTTAAATAAATAAGCAAAAAAAATATGAATAAGTTTCTTATTATTTTTAACAGTAGTGATATGTAAGACGAAAGTAAAGCCGAAAGGTCTCTAAGTATATAGGCTTCTAATCATAGATTATAGCGTTAAATAATATTTATTACCAATAATTTTTATTTTAAGATGTCACTTATTTTTTTTTTTTTAGACCTTTTTGACTTAATATACATATAACATTTATTACACAGAGGGATTCTCTTAATGTATTAATATATTTTACTCCCTGTAGCTATATGTAGATTCTGGAAATTTTTTTTGATGTTTTGTATTTTGTGACATTACCGTCGCTAATCTTTATACACAGATTCCAGCAATTTGATATCCATTTCCCGGTAGCGTTGTAGAATATATATAATATATTGATATAATTATAATTATATTAATATATAATAATATATAATATATATATATAATATATAATTAATAAATATTATAATATATATATAAATATAATATAATAATTATATTATTATAATATTAATTATCTTTTAACATATTTAGATAATATGGTTATTATATTCATTGTTTTCTAATATCAATCTATTTATTATATAATATAAAATATATATATATAGTCCCTCAGCTAATTTTAAATATCATTAATACTAATATAATTAAATTTGTTATCTTGTTTCAGTATTTCAAGTAGTTCAAGGATTGTAAATTGCTGAGATGTCTTTAAAAACTTATACCTGAACTTAATATGCAATTTTATATTTTAACATACCATTTAAAATTATTTATATTATATAAATAGTGAATTTATTTCTCTTTCATAATAAAAATGTTAACTAAAGAGAGATATAATGGTTATTCTAATAATAAATTTTTAAACAATTTTTGAAAACTTTCACAATATATAATATGGAATAAATTTTTTCGTTAAGATTATATTATCTAATATTATTTTAATTTATGATGTTTAAACTGAAATTATTATTTAGTTCGATATATGCGTTCATTGAACATAAGAAATAAAATAATAAATATATGCTTGCAAGATATAAAAATGATTTCATTATATATTATAATATAGTATATATATCATTATAATATATATATTATATTATATATTAAACCTATATATAATATTTTAACTATATATTAAGATATATTAATATATTATTAGTATTAATTATATTAGAAATCAGCCATTATCCACTATATAAATAAATATAATTAGGCATAATTTTCAAGATTCTACCTGGATTAATATTAATTACATTAATATATATTATATATATAATATATTATAATTATATATAATATTAAATAATTATTAATATATATAATATATATTAATAATAATTGCAAAAATATAATGTTCGTTAAATTTAATATATTTTTATTAAAATGTTTATTATTAAAATAAAGTATATAGAACATATTATATATAGTAGTAATTTAATTTTTAATATATTATATATATATATATATATATATATATACATATTATAATATATTAACCTATTATAATATATATATATATAATATAAATATATAATTATACTATAATTAATAAATTAATTAAAAAAACTTAATCACTAGAGCCTGTATTCTCAGACCAAGATACCAATATACTTGCTTCAGAATCATGCAGTGGATGTGTTTAGCAGCATATTGCATTGCAAATTACTATAATATGCGGTGTATAATGACTTCAAAATGAAACTAATAGATTTATTTGTATTAATTCTAATGTTTGTGATTGAAAAAAAAGATAAACATATTATAATAAGTTTTCAAATACTAAATTTAAAAAAGTTAGTTTTCGTTTGAGAATTAAATATT
>JABUQX010039139.1:55000-57500 GCA_015478945.1 Trachelipus rathkii
TATATGTATATATATATATATATATATATATATATATATATATATATATATATATATATATATATATATATATATATATATATATATATATATATATATATATATATATATATATAGTGAGTCCTATATATATATATATATATATATATATATATATATATATATATATATATATAATGAAAATTTTAATGTATCCTTTTTTTAAAAAAAAATAAACTAAAAATATTGTTCGCCTTATTTGAAAATAATTTATTCTAAATTTGAATTTAAAAATAACATTTGAAACACTTGCATAGAAGTAAGTAGTGATCTCCTATTGTTTAATGTTTTGCCTCTTTTTGAAAATATCCTTTCACAAGGGACGGAGGTCGTAGGAATGCAAAGGCACTGTACTGCAAGTTCGTAAAGATTTGGATATTGACTTTTGTTTTCCCACCACCACAAAAAAGGATCACATGTCCTGTGAACTAGCGGCTCAGCTACATATTTATCCAATTCCACTATTGCAGCTAACGAAGGGTCGCTGGTGGTCTTTCGTTGCTCAAAAGTTTTGTCGTATTCTTCCCAAAGGGTACTAGTTTCTAATTATGGTTCTGAAAGGGGCATCTGTATTGATGACTGGGACACGTTCACCTGCCGTATTTTGCCAGCTAGAACAGAATAAGTCTCTTTAAATTTTTCATCATTTCCAAAACCTGCTTTTTTAAATCTGGGGTCTAAAAAAATGGACTCGGAAACGATTTCCTTACTCTCCCAACTCTCAAATCTCGTCCTTAGCCCATCAAGGAGACTGTTCAGCAAGCTCATAACCTCATCGGATGAATTGTTTGCTGATAACATTTGTGAAACTTTCTTCATTAATGTTCTAGAAATAACGAAAGTTTTAGAGAGGGAAACCGTTTTTTCAGAACAAATTTCCCTCGTTACTTCCTCAAATATACCCAAAACTTTTACCGCCTCTTCAGTGATTTTCCATTCCTTAACATCTAAATTTTCTATGTACTTGCACTGAAGCAGCCAACGTTAATATTATGTTCTTTTATTTGACAATGCCCGATTTAAGATATCATGAATCACCCTTGTATGTGGTGAATCTTGTTTCAGTTTGAGGAGATTTTTATTTATGCTTTTCTGGGCTTCTGGTATTTTATGAAAGCCGTACATTTTTGAAATGGTGCACAATTCCCCTAATTTTAGATGCTACGTTATCCTTTATAGAGTTTTGAACTATCAAATTTAGTGAATGTGTGAAGCAAGCAATATGGCTAATATTAAGACTTTTTATTGCCAATTTTATGTTTGCGGTATTATCTGTCACAGTGGCGACTATTTTATTCCTGATGTTCCATTTGATCAGTTTCTGCGATCAGCCATTTCGCTCTATTTATTGCAGTAATGGATTGACTTGAAAATTCGGCACTCTATAAACTTGAATTTGAGTTTCGTTTCGCCGATCAAAATAATGGCGCTTTATGGCAATAAAAAACTATCGTTATTTATAGAGCTTCCAATTGTCACGCAAGTAATGCAAATTGGCTTCGTTGCTAGCCTGCTAGTTTGTCATCAAGTTTTTTTCGGATATGGTAAGATAAGTTGACTGGATGAGACTCTGACGAATAGATTTTTTCCGATCTGGGAGCAACTGTACCTGCGGGCAAACCATTATTAAACAACTTTTTTAAATTCATTTTTCCTCCGAGGATGCTGAAAGATGAAAATTCATTGCATATCATGTTTCTCAATTGTATGTCATGCCCGACTTTTACTCAAGGGCACAGCTTTATGATTTCGACATAATTGTTCACTTCAAGTTTGTTGAGACCTCGGGGAGAATTATGAAGTGAGGGAGTTAGAAACAGTTTACAACAAAGGGTCTTTGGCTCTCCAAAATGGATGTTGAGAGAGCGGCGAATGGGAATATACAAACAATATCAAGGAACGAAACCACACGCGTGTTCTAGTTTGAAACTGCAGAACAAAACTCTCTTGTTTCTCTCACCTATGAATTTGTCTCCTTTAGTCTAACAGTTGAAGCAGATCTCGAGGGACTTCTTCCTCTGCCTTTGCTGGAAATTGGTACCAAAAGGTGTTACATTTTGAAGTGCCTCTTCAAATTGCTTGTTGTTCCTCCTTTTAAACTTAAAAGTTATTTACAATAATTACAGGTAGCTTTCTTGTCATCTTCCTGAGATCTAGTAAAGTGATACCACATGTCACTGAAAGTTCTTCGAGTCAACATTTTCCTTTTCAAAAAAAAAAAAAAAAAAAAAAAACAATATATCAGTATATAACTATATATTCAATGGAATCCAACATAAAAACAGCTTATATATTAATATAGGATTTCATACATCCATCTAACAGTTAAATAAAAAAAATGAAACCAGAAATTAAATTTAAAGTAATTTTTTTTAATTTAATTAAAAAGTAAGTAATTTTGAAGCCACATTATTATACATTTTTATTAAAAAGCCCCCTAATGTAATTTTTCTAATGGAAA
>JABUQX010039139.1:65000-67500 GCA_015478945.1 Trachelipus rathkii
AAAATAAATCGGTTAAATAGGAAAGTATATCGGCAGTAGACCTTAACGCCGAAAGGCGTACTGGCGATCGGAAAGAGAGATGAGATTCAGATGGTCTAAATGAGAGTTAAGAAGACTTTCAAAGATTTTAGATAGATACAAGTGAGAGCTAGCTTATAGGCGATGGTTAGAAGGATCAGAGCGGTTCCTTTTTTCGGAATAGGTTGGATCATGTGCGTGCTTCAACACTGAGGGAAAAGTGTGAGATTGAGACATAGAGATATATAGTTACGAGGAGGGCGGGGTCAGCAGTAGCACATTCCTTAAAACTCGGGGAGGAATTGCATCCAGCACGCCCCTGTCCTAACGTTCATAGATTTCAGAGCCCATGCACCCGATCAAGTGTGTGATCTCAGGCAAAGACATAGGAACTGAGAGGGAGAAGAAGAGGGAGGGGGAGAAATGCAGAATCGTCAGGGTTGAGTTAGAGGAAAATAGGAGGCGAAGAGATTGCCTTTTCAGTTGAGAGTAGCAACGGAGCCATCAGGATCGAATAAGACGAGGAAGGATGAATTTACAGAAGTTGCAAGATTTAACATATATATATATATATATATATATTTATATATATATATTATATAATTATATATCTATATATTATATATATATATATATATATATATATATAATATAATATATATATATATAATTTAATATATATTATAATAGAAATGAATTCAAATATACAATTCTTCCAATAACTCCCATGATAAGATGCAAATAATATTTATTTTAATTGCACTTTATCAAATGCAGAAAAATCCTGCAAGCATCTCATTTTCAAAGAGGATGCGGATGTGCGTTAAGTGGGATGCGGATTGCGATGCCGGAATGCGGATGTCATGTTAGGGTGCGGGTTCCAAATGCGGATGCGGATGTCATGTCCATCATAATATATAATATATAATATATATATATATATATATATATTATCTATATATATATATATAATATATTTTATATATATATATATATATATTAATATATATATATATATATATATATTATATAATATATATATATATATATTATATATATGATATAATATTAATATATATATATTAATATATATATATATATTTTATATATATAATATATATATATATTATATATAATACTATATATATATATATATATATAATATATATATATATTATATATATTATTATATATATATACTATATATATATATATATAATATTATATATTATAATATATTATCTATATATATATATATTATATGTATATATATAATATATATATATATATTATTATTATATATATATATATAATATATATATATATAATTATATATATTATATATTATATTTTACAGCGAAATTACGAACAAGTCATATAGGCTTTATAAATGCAGTCTTTCTTAATCTTAAAAATTAAAGTCGAATGAGGAAAATTAAACTATTATTAATATGAAAAAAAAAATAGAATAATATTTATTTTCTAAAATAAAATAATATATTTGCATTATTAATAATAGAATGCAAATGGAAAAAAAAAAAAAAACTTACCACTCGGCAATCAAAATTGAATTTTAAAATAATCAGAGTAAAAAATTGTTAAGATGAGGGGAACAAAAATACAAATACCGATCAAAAAACAAACACTATTTACACTCGCTAATGGAGGAAGAACTGAAAGCTAAAAAGAGTAAAGAGTAGCGAAAATGAATCGCGGCTCATGTGAGTGAGTCATCATCATGACTCAATTATCAATTTGATCGATATTTCCCGGCTAAATAGCTCTCAACTTATATTTTCAAGAATTGTGAGGCTCGACTCTCGATGATTCGTCTCTTCATCACTCACCACCCACCTCTTTGTAAATCCTGAGGGTATGTTACAATAAATCTGGATTTTAATCCGGCTTAAGCGGAAGTTTCAGAAAATCCAGTGAAAAACTTAAATATTCTGGATTTTCCAGGAACGCTTTTCTGTAAACTAATACCAGCTGGCATATATAACCAAACGTAAATATATATTAAAACCTAATTTAATTTAATTTAATTTAATTTAATTTAATTTAATCAAGTTAATAAATTAATTTAATTAATTAATATTAGAATATACATAGGTAGGGAAATAAGATAAAAAATATACAGAAAACAAAGCTTTTGCAGTCATTTTTAAAAGTATATGAACGAGGGAAAACACAAATTGTTGAAAACAATTAATGAATTAATTAATAAATAAATAATTAATAAATATTTAATAAAAAAAACAAACCGAAAATGTTTAAATAATTACCTGCATAATAATTTGCATACCGGTATATTTGAGTAAGAAGATAAGCTAAAAGTTTTTATTTTAAAAAGGCCTAGACCTAACCACAGCCTAACTCCTCGATTGTTTATTTTACATATTTACATATATATATATATATATATATATATATATATATATATATATATATATATATATATATATATAATATATATAATATA
>JABUQX010039139.1:75000-76412 GCA_015478945.1 Trachelipus rathkii
ACCTCAACACACACCATAACCCTACGCACAGCAAACAAACATTCAGAGGTTTAAAGATATATGAAGTATATAGTTACTCGGTTAAATGAATATATAACTCTTAATCATTGTTAGATTAATATGCGTTTAATAACGCATTGTCGCTGATCACCAAAAATAAAGCGTATAAAACTTATTAGATCCTTCATCACTCGAAGCGCTTTTGAAACGCGCTAAGCGAATTTGAATAAGTCATATGAGCACGGTTAAAACTTCATATAGCCCTAGAATAAACAAACCGCATTATATACATATATATATATAATAGTATTATATATAATTATAATAATATATATAGATAACTATATATAATATATATATAATACATATATACATATATACTATATAATATATATATAATATATTATATAAATATATAATATATATATATACTATATAAAATAACTATATATAAATATATATATATATATATATATATATATATATATATATATATATATATATATATATATATATATATATATATATATATATATATATAATAATAATAGTTAGATTATATTAATTTTTTTTTATCATCTATATATATAATATAATAATATATATATATAATAATATATATATATTATATTATATATAATATATATATATATATATATATTAGTATATAATTATAAATATATAACTAATATATATATATCATTATAATATATAATATATATATATATATATATATATAAGGGACATTAGAGTGTGAATATAATCTTTTTTATTTATCCCCAGAAATAATATACCCACCACTCATTATTTTTAATTTTTGGATAAAATCGATCTCATTATTATCTTCCTGCTTGGCTGTAATAAAATAAAAAATAATAATAATAAAAAAAGATATTTAAATCTAAATATAAAGATAATAATATTTAAGTCTAAAAAAAGAATAGATAATATTTAAGACTGAATTAATGATAGGGCTTATTGTGTAAACATGACTCATATAGCTTTTGTGAGAAGCGTCAAAAAGATGTTACTGAATCCCCGCGTTAAAAGATTTTCTTTATCAGTCTTAATTCCAGTTTTGTATTCTTCGTCTTTGTTATTCATAATTTCTTCTTTGTTCTTTAATTATATTCTACCGCCCTCATAAACACACACACACACCTAGACACACATATGTATATATATAATATATATATAATAATATATATAGATATATTTATTAATATATATATATAATATATATATACTATATAATATTTATATTATATATATAATATATATATAGATATATATATATATATCATATATAGAGAGACGAGAAACGAAGAGAGAGAGATGAGAGAGAGAGATAAACATTAAGTTAAGAACGCACGAGTTAGTTGTATCCCTTTTTAGTACTTTTCATTCTCTCT